>KN484773.1:60328-76516 GCA_000787095.1 Periophthalmodon schlosseri
ACCCACCACCTTGTATTCACACCATTTCATGCCCCCATTAGCCCAAACAGAAACCATGCTTGACCTTTACTTTTTGGGACCTACTTACTTGTACTCGCTGCTGCCACAGAGGCTAGGTACGGGTGACTGCTGCCTGGATGGGGAGACACGGCAAGACGGAGACGCCGAAAGATAAAGTTACACAAAATGAAAGGCAAGGCACCGTCTGGCCCTCATCCCATCTCATTTACACACATACCTTTAGATACTGCACCATTGTCTACACACTGGGCCCCTCTTTTATCCGAATGGAGAAGATGGTTTGGATCTGATAATATTTTCATTTTAATTAGAGCGATGAAAGCTCCACTGATCACATGCACAAGCAGGCACCAGCTTCATCTAAACTAGTTGTAATTTGTTGTAATTGTGAGTGGGCAATTACCAGCCGCAATCAGTGGTTTTCATCGCTCACTTTTAGCAAAATGAAAATCTTTGTTCAGATGCAGAGTTTATAGAGCGCTGTGACCAAAGTTTTTCACATACAGTAGATTTGATCATGTGAAAAAGCCCACCAGCGTAAAGGCATGTTGGTAATGCGCCCAAATGGGAACTATTCAGGCAAAAAATCTTGTGTTTTCTTAGGGAGTTCATCTGTCATCATTTAGACTGAATAAAAGACATAAAACAGAAAGCATGTGTTGAAAATATTCTCCACATGTTTTATCATACAGAACACATTTACCAAACACTGTTCTTCTGCTCTGCCTGTTTCAGAGATATACCACTCAGTAATTAAATACATGTGTAGAGCTTTTCCACAGATGATGCATTCCTATGTAGGATAAATAAACTTACTGCTGAGTGAAACAAGTCCATATGGCAACCTACATAGAAAATATTTAACTGATTTAATAACAAAAAATAATATTGCACTGGATTTATACAGAACCTTTCAAGACATCCCAAAACACTCCACATTGCATTATTCATTCACTCAACACGCGATGGTCTGAAGCTGATATTGTAACCACAGCTGCCCTGCGGTAGACTGATGGAAGTGAGGATGCCAGTCCCTCCAACCACCACCAATACTCGCACACACGGCACATTTATACTAGGCAATGTGGGTGAAGTGTCTTGCTTAAGGACACAATGACATTTTGAACATAGCCACTGCTGCTCCACTATGGCACCTGTTATTCCCAGTGGTCTCCCATCCAAGTACTAACCAGGCCTGGCCATGCTTAGCTTTGGGCATTGACAGTCAGGCAGACAAACATTAAAATGGTTTGCAGATTTATATGCATTTTCTAAA
The DNA here is from genome assembly GCA_000787095.1 of Periophthalmodon schlosseri. Classification (NCBI taxonomy): domain Eukaryota; kingdom Metazoa; phylum Chordata; class Actinopteri; order Gobiiformes; family Gobiidae; genus Periophthalmodon; species Periophthalmodon schlosseri. Next base: position 61,626 of record KN484773.1, read on the forward strand.
AATTGTCTTCTGCATTTGACCCATTCTTCTTCGGATGCCTCTTGAACTCGGGTACCCATCTCCACATCTTGAGGATTTGGTTTGGAGCACCAGGCTGGAGGAATTTGCCTGTTGTCCATGTTTTGGGTTGTGTCCTTTGTGTACTTTAGTTATCATTTTTTCCCTATACCAATAAGGATGACCAACAATCGCTTCTTTAACCGAGGAACATTTCTAAGATTTCAGGATTAGGGTGAGAGTTAGGGTGTAGGGTGTACAGGGTTAGGATTGGATTTTGGACAATCCTAACCCTAGGATTTTCCAAAAAAGTCTTTGGACATAACTGCACTACAAACCTGTTAGCATGTACTTACTACAGACAATAGTGTATTATACATGAATCTATCACTTTGTCCTTTTCTTCAGCTCACCTGCGTCCCTGACTTTATGCACAGCAGCCCGGGCCTTGGTCGTGGTTGTAGTGGGGGGAGCAGCGGTGGTTGTCGGGGCCTCTGTAGTGGTTTGGGTGGTCGTAGGCTCCGGTGTGGTAGTTGTGGTGGGCTCTGGTGTGGTGGGGGGAGGAGGGGTTGAAACTACTTGGGACTTGGCCTCTTTTTGACCTGAAAAATAAAGTTTGGGATAGACTCATGAGGAGAGTGTCTATAGCACTAGTGTAATGCATTCCTGTCATTCTCCAGTAAACTGTGTGGTGCTGACTTCTGGTTTAACCCCCGTGAACTTCAACGTGCTCAGACCAATATCTGACTTCAAAAACTTTCATCTGGTGCAAGTATGTGAATCTACAAGGTGTCCAGGTAAGAGCCAGGTTTAGAAAGAGGAGGAAATCAAATTTATAGAATATTTACTCTTCGTGACAGTTCATTTGAAATTGAATTTTACATGTTGTAATTTTCCCAAGGCATTTGTTACAAGATGCTGTCAATAGTCTTTTATTAGTTCATCAGTTCATGTCAGTCTTTCTTCAAATGTTGTTGGGCTGTTTACAATGTGCACTTGGAACAGAATCCTACTTTTAAAACATAAATCACAAGTCTAATCGCAACACTTTTCCGAAAAATTGCATTTTTTTTCTCCAAATCCCTAGTCCAAAGTAATTCCTCTCTTTCTGAAATCATTCCTAGCATCCAAAGTATTTACCATGATTAACTTATGAGCACTTTTCACAACTTTCAGAGGCCAAAGTGGAGTTTTGTTGTCACGGTAATACTAACAACAACTAGCATGCTAACAGCACTCCAACCGCATTTCCTGGTTCATGAACAATAAAACGTTTAGAACGGGTGGAGTATTGCCGTCACAAAAATGCTGCTCTCCATTTGAAATTATGACAGAGTCTAGATTTCTGCATTCACAACATGCTTAAAATAAAATAAAGAATAATTGTATGGTTCCGGGTCCTTATTTACCTGTGTTTTCTGTATTTTCAATTGGGCACATGGCGGGGACTACAGATGTAAACTCTAACTCAGTTAACCAGGACTAACTATAATTGAGTCCTGGTTTAGACCTTGATTACATCTGGTTTAGTCCTGATTTAATCCTGGTTTTAGTCCTGGTTTTAGTCCTGGTTTAGATCTGATGTTTTTTTTTCTCAAATAAATTCCTTGACTTTTTCCTAATTTAGAATGTGTTTGGGTGTGGTTTAAATCTTTTTCTGCCCTGGTTTAGTCCTGGTGAAAACTCATTCTCCTTTGAGCCACGTGGAGCACAGCTCTGAGACAGGTTCTGCCTGACGATCTGCTTAGTACAACAGTATTTAGACACACTTTCATTTGGGATGTGTGCTTCATACTCCCTCTCCTCCTGCTCCTCTAGAGACTGTGCAGAGGCAGGAGCTGCCTCAGCGGTGTAGCATCACAGCTCTGCTGGATATCCTCCTCCGCTTCCTCCTCTTTCTCCTCCCCCACAAGCTGTAGAGGGACAGGCGCTGGCTGCCTCAGCAGTGCAGCTCCAGAGCTCTGAGCTCTCTGTTGGATGGCAGAGTCCTCCTCCTCTTCATCTATGGGCACCCATGGGAGACTGGGGAGTCTAATGTCTCTGTACTCCTGGTCTGGCCTGACTGTGCTCCGCAGTGGGGTGCAGGGGGCACAGGGGGCACAGCTCTGGGTGTTTTCAGATGGACTCTCTATAGAGCAGGTCACTCCCAGGCTCCCAGCCTGTTACGTCAAAGCTCGTCTCGGACTCTCCGGCGCTTGGCTCTCTCTGCCTCCTCCTGGTCCTCTGTCTTTGGAGAGGCAGTAGGCTGCTCCATTAGAGGTACATCGCCCTCTTCAGGTGCACTACAGCTCTGTTTGAAGGCTTGGATTTTCTGGATGTTGTCTCCGTTCCAAGATACTGAAGGGACCTATGAGGATTCCTCATTGGAAAAATGGTCAGAGATGCTGATGGTCACATTCAGAAGAGACATGTGCCTCATCACCATGCATTTGTGGAGCTCAATCAGCCATTCTGAGTCCGACAGCCCACAGTGCCGTCTAGTCATGCTCCTCAGCAGCTCCTGGGGCTTGGGCCCTGGCTTCACTTTAGAGGCCTGGATCACTGCACTCATCTGCCTCATCTCCTCCAGAGTGAATCCTTCATTATCCTTGTCAACCATTGCTCTTTGTAATTATTGTAATTAATTTTCAGAGGTCAGTGTGTAGTTTTGCCATAACAATAAACCTATCAACAACTAGCATGCTAATGTGCGCTTCCTGGTTATAGGACAATAAAACACTTTCTAATAAGATGCACACTGCACGCAGCAGGCTTCCTGTGACCTCAAGAGCTGCTTACGAAATATAAATGTACTAAGATGCATAGTTGTCTTAAATAATTTCAGTAAGCGTTCAGCAGTCGTACTTGGTTTCACATAAGTGGGTCTTGAAGGCACATAGTCTAGTGTAGATGGATATATCACCCCTTTCTTTGGTTTTCCAACTGAAAATAAAAGAAACATATTTTAGAGAGACAAAATCAGACATTATAAGTAAATGTTAAGTTGTAATGTTACCATAAACCGCAAAGGACTCTCTCCACTTAGGCAGAGACAGGGACCTCACTCCGTTTGAGTTGGAGCCTTTGTATATGTTCTGTCCTGCCATTTTCTTCACTATCACCTTTCCTCCTGTGTTTGTGATGACTCCACTACAACAAGATAGGAAGGACTGGTGTTAGGATTAGCCATTATTTTGTTTAATGATGCTCTATGTAACTTTTCCAGTGGAGGGTCCACCACCTTTACATGGAGATGCTATTGCAGTCCTACAGTATGTAAAAAAAACTTGAAATCTGATCCTGTTCACAGTAAGAATGGAAAATATTTTTGTAGCAATAAAACCTGTAAAATAAATGCCAGCTATAAGGTAAACATTTCAGGCAAAAAAATAACATCTTACAAGTTACATAATGCACCTTTATGTCTTCTGTGGGACAAAATCAGTTTGAGTGACTTTGGAAAGGGTATGTTGAAGATTGAACCACTTCTTTCGTACTTCTTTTTCTTTTTTAAACTATTAACTTACGAATCATAGCTCATTACAGTGGTACCTGTGAATAGCGGCATTGCAGATACTGGAGATGGATGCGAACACCCCTGTCCCATAGACCTGCTGCTTGGTCTCTTTGCAGTGAGCCGGACACTTCACTATGAACTCTGGGAGGTTGATTTTTCCTGCTCTGACGTCGCACTCGATCGCTGGCACCACTACAAAACACCAAATCATAGACTATATTTTTATATTTATTTATATGGACACATCACAGGTCAGTATGAGAGGGCTACAATGGACAGAGGCGGAGTCCTAAACATAGATAGGAGATTAGAGGCGCGTGGTGGTTATGATAATGATGATGATGATGATGGTACCTTGCTTTGGCTTCTTGCTCTTTGATCCGTTTGGTTTGGCCCGGCACGCGCAGGACAGGAGTAGGGCTGTGGGCAGGGAGTGTGGAAAGGGAAAGCCATGTAATCAAATAACTGTTTACGGTGCACAATGGGAGAGGCTTTTACAGAAACCATTGAAAACAATAGGACAGAAGAGATGTGAACCAGAGTGGGGTCCGAGTGGCTTTAATTCAGATAAGTTGTAAGTTTGGTTAATTGCAATTTTCTAATCTAAACTGAAAAAATCTCAATAAGATACATTTTAAAGGCTATCTAATTTTGAACCATGCCTGAAGAACAAATGTCTATAATAGTCCCAGGCAGTAGTTTCTACATGGTTCTCATTCAGCAATGTCTCTGATTGGATAAAATTGTCAGTCGCTGGCAATTGCTTCCTAATGGTTCTCATTCGTAAGGAAGAAACTTCTTTTAAAATGTATAGACAATATCATTCAGTGGAGTTAATCAGTCAGTGCTTTATTCGGGCTATTCTATATCTGGAGTCCTATGTACAATGTATAGCTTGAAATGAAGATTTTACATCAGATTCCAGCAGATTACAAAATGCATATATTTTCTCACACTGGTGAATGGTGTCGATGGCCTTTATTGATCGCACCACACTTTGAATATTAAATTAGAAATACTTATATTTGACAGTGTATGTGAGATATAGAACACTCACCGAAACAGATGGCAGACAGTGGAGCTCTCATGTTGATGCAGTGAAGTCCTAAAAGAAGCAGCACAGATAAGCGCTGTTATCTCTGTACCACATTATAACTTTCTCCTGGGCATTTGAAATCTAACCTTCAACTCTATTTGAGTGACTGTCTTAAAAATATTCTCGACAAGGCCAAACCACTGATGTACACTTCCCAGAGCTAAAGGAAGCCTCAAGAGGATTCTGACAGTAGCAAGACATGATGTACCAAAGCTAAAATCAGGGTTCAATACAAGTTCAAGTAATGTCTATTATTGTACACAAGTGAAGACAAAATGTTTTGTTTTTTTTATTAATAAAAGGTGCACTTTGTAACTTTTCTGGTGATGTTATTGATTTACCGAAGAATTCAACATTTCTGTAGAGTGCATGTTTTTCCATACGGTTTCCATACTGTGGAACATTTTTGGCAAAGCATAACATCTCCTGAAGCATGTACTTGACCAGAAAACTTACATTATGCCCCTTTACCAGTAAAGATTTGTTGTAAAGAGAGAAGTTGTAGCATGTAGTTGCAATTCTATTCATCTGGAATAATAAACTGTTCAGGCAAATATCTTCATAGAAGATGACACAACTGGGACCAAACCAGATCCTGCAGACCTGCCATACGGGACAGTGAAGCAGGAGCCTATAACTTATAATGCGCTCTGAAACCAAGGATATCACACGGGGCCATAAAGCTCTTCTAAACTTATGTTGGATTTGTCAGACCTTTCCTGAATATGTCATCACAATAGTTTGAGTCATCCTTTCAAACCAACGCTGAAAAAAACATAACATCCTCCACAGACGAAACAACTACAACCTGGAATCAAGCATTAACACAAGAAATGGATCAGCACCTTTTGCAAACAAATCATTTCAAACTATATCATTGTTTGTTTTTTCAACTAGAAGCTTAAAGCCACAGTATGTAACTTAGCCAAAAAATGACTAAAATAAAAGCATGTTTTTGTTTGTTTGTTTGTTTTTTGCACAAATCATGCATCCTTACACTGAGCGGGCTCCACAACCTGACTCTTATTTGGGCTGGAGGAGGGCCTCCACCTGCTTGTCTCCATGAAAATGTTTTTTCATTAATAATCGTCCATGGTATGGCATAAAATGTATTTACCTCCGGGGAATGTTCTAAAGTATGGTTTTAACTTTCTGTTTCCATGGAATCATGTAGGTGAAACACAGTACACAGTAACTGACATAAACACTTCTGTACTTTGTCAAATGACTTTTGTGTAACTCCAAAGACCACATCAAGGTTTGACATGTTTACAGTAGATTCCCCCTGACTGCCTCTGTTTTTCATTCACTATTCATGTTAAAGCATAAATCATTGAGATAAGACCAACAGAAGTAGGTCAGGGCACCGTCTCCACCTACTTAATGATAAATAGTGCATACAGCATTAGGTATTTGGTGTGTTTTGGAAACTCTCATTTCAACAGGGAGCAGAGCAGAAGTCTACCTCCCAAACAAATCTCAGTTATGTCTGTCACTACCAAATACCCACAACTGAAGGATGGTTCTGGAAAGTAATGAGAAGTACAAATACATCAGTAAGCAAATAAAATACCTGTATTGACATGACCTTAATGATTCATATGGAAATGAAATATGATTTAAAGCTACAATGATTGAGTGGAATGTGTAATGCCCCAAACAAATAAACGGTGAATATATGTATACCTTGATCTAAACAATTTTTTGACCTCTCCAATCACTGCCAATCCACACTCACACATATATACTTTCACAAGGCATACGGTTGAGGGCTGAGGTGTTTTGCCAAAGGACACAACAACAGTCAAAGCTTTGATGGAATTTCTACATTCTACATACATTCATTTACCACTGTATTACCTGAGTAACTATCACCCTATAGGTGTCAGAGTGAAAAATGAGTACCCTTGTCACAGCAATTAAAAATTCAATATCTCAAGCTCATACATGGCTAGGTACAATGAGGCTGGTTTGGCTTATCTTAAAAGCAAAAATCAACCTTGAAACTAAAATCTCACTTCAAAATTTGAAACTTCACCTGAACAATTGTCAGTGATGTGGTTTCAAACATACAAATCTTAAGTTATCATGAAAGTAGACTACTACCATCAGCGTAGAGAACCACAACAATACTAACTGTTGATATATTTAAATCATCAATAGTAGCTCACTGGTTTGCATGTGGAGCATGTTGTAACAGTCTGATTACAAACAAATGCCACACACAATACATCATAAAGGCCGTTTATTTGACAAGTTTTGGCACACGGCACCGAGGACTTTCCCTCATGTGAACACTCGTAATCGCTGACATGAAGTTTCCATTGAAGCTGACAGAAACATCACACCTACAATTTGTCATTAAAGGAAAACTGACAGGCCATAGGCAAGCTGGGGCAGATAGTACCGAGAGTGAAGAGGGGTCAAAGAAACATAGAGCAGAAACGTTGATTCAACACAATCCAGAAATGGTGCAGTGTCCTTCATCTGGCCATGCAGCTTTACTTTGGTCTGTTAAAAAATTGAATGTATCAGTTATGTTTGCTGTTTGCTTAAGAGCCAAGTTGATGACTATATTTGACATGCCGGTGTGTAGTGTAAACTGTAGAATTAAAGCCATATTTCCAAATTGTTTTCTGTCTCTTGTAAACTGGCTCTCACCTCTTTATATATAAATACACTCTCTCCTCTCTTTCATCCTGTAGTCTCCTCAGGTTCTCATAACCATCACCATTGTCTTGGCCAGTGTTCTCCTAACTTTTTCTTTCATTGACCTCTAGTTTACCATGGATATGCTAGTGATCTCAACAACCTTCTCCTGCCAGACAAATATATGTTTTCCAAGGAAACATAAAGTTGTTGAATAATATTAAAAGTGGGGAGGATCCACTATTTGCTTGTCACCATGAAGATATTATTCCTTTGCCAAACTTTTTCCATACGGCATTAAACTCAACCATTTCCGTGGAGATAAGCAGGTGATGCCACTAGGATATAGGTCCAATCTGTGAAAAAGTGACCCCATTCACATTTTTTTTCAAGGTATTTTTGTAGTAATAACAACATCTATAATTGGAAAAAATGAAAAATATATCATGTTTATGCCATATTCTTGGAAAAGAAACAACATCTACATCAGTATGGTGTTGGAAAATGTGATCAATGTAAAGAACACTAGAAGCTATTTTATCAATCATCATAAGAGTTTCGTTTGAACTTATTGTTTTAAGAAGCTTGGTGGACCCATTGGGTACCTAAAGTTGGGGTGGGTATAGGGTCTGGGCTGGAACTTGAACTTCACCTGTTGTGGTCAAAGCTTAACCTTCTTCATACATTATTCAATACCAGCTGTCCTTGTCCCTCACTATAATAACTTTACCATACATTTACACTTTTCCACAATAATCAAAACTATCCCTTTTTACATGACAAACTTTCCAGGCCATCTTAACCACACAGACAAAAATGCCAATAATCTGAGACATCTTAATTTCTATTCTCGCTGCAAGCCTCTAAGTGCCCCCTTCTCATGCAATGAAAAGCAAATGATATCCTTGGACAAACACGTCTGGCAGTTTCCTGTACACTGCATAATAGATCCTTGGAGACTTCAGCCACACATTCAACTATGGTGAACCGAGCGCAAACAAATGGGACAAAATGTGGCCTACCTTATCTAATGCTCTGATGTCTTTGAAGAATGTAATGGCATGCCAGGCTATTCACATACTGTCCAGTTAGCTGTCATAAATCACAGGGCTATAGGCAGTATTTATATATGTATGCTGCTCCCTATTAGGAAAAGTCAAGGTTTCAGAGCATTGGGTGGTATGGAGAATAATGGGTTTGTACTGTAAGGGGCCCAGAGAGTAAATGGACCGTGAAAATGCAAACAGTTTGCTATAGAAAACACACAAGCAAGGTTGATTTCACAGCTGCGGAAAGAGATAAAAGGTGTGGCAAAGGCCGTATTTTTTTACAGGAGACATTTTGCATTTTTAGATCAATTCATGCATGTTTGAGTTATATTTATTCTCTTGCATTCAAGACACAATTGCTCCAAACATTCCTGTTTCCTGGTGGAGTTTTCATGTTCTCCCTGTCCTCTAGATACTCCAGTTTCCCCAGTCATCAAAACATGCAGGTCAGGTTGGCCCATAGTGCAGTGTAAGCAAAAGTATAGTTACTACCTTGTTCACTAAAGACTTTTTCCCCAGTTTATATTTTGGCATGGTTGCCTTGGTTAGTCCTGGTTTAGTCCTGGGTTGTCCCTTTAATTTGTTTATTTTAACATTATTATCAAGCAGTACTGGTTGTCAGCATCAGCCTATCAGCTTTCACTCCTCTGGTCAGCTGTTCAGCTCATGCAGCCCCTTCTGCCCCAGCACCACCTTCACACAGGATTTATTTCACTTTTTATACTGGTTGTGCTCCTGGTCAGCATCAGCCTATCAGCTCTCACTCCTCTGGTTCATGCTCATGCAGCCCCTTCTGCCCCAGCACCACCTTCACACAGGATTTATTTCACTTTTTCAAGCCTTTTTATTTTAACCACCACCAGTGTCTACCCTGAGGAAAGAGTCTTATCTCATATCTGTCTCTGCACCTCCAATGCACCACTCATCATCATGTCTAAGTGCCAAAGTAATGTTATTGTCTTCCTAACTCATTCATTTACCTCAATCCATTAATTTCTCCTCCAGACTGAACTGTGTAATGATGTAATGGTTTACTCCTGATAGAGGAAACCTTTATTCTAGTTTTGGTCCTCTGTATATAAATGTTTTGCTCTATTCATATGTTTTGGTACATGGTTATTCAAACTATAATCTCACAAAAGCATTACATTAAAAGCTAAGGTTAGTACTTAGTAAAAAGTTTCAGAATGACTGTTCTTTGCAAAAGGGCAAAGTGGCCACTTTGTGCAAACTCCAGCCTCTCAGACGGGTCACATAGTTGTAGGTATTAAACAGTAGCTCATTACAGGATCACGTTCTCTACAATATGGATTAACACACACCAAAACAACCCAGAGTGAGGAGCTACACAAACTACAAGCAGGATACAATACTCCTGACATAAAGAAATTAACGTCAAACAAGGGCAGTCCAAATATAAACAGCAGGGGGAGTAGTGAGCCATAATTTTAAAATATAATTAACCAGAGAGTTTGTTCATTTTCTTATTATGCTCTTGACATTTAATTAACTTTCCAGGGTTACCACAGCAACATCCATCTAACTTTCTCTAGTGAATTCTCCCATACCAACTCATTCATAAATCTCATCTGGAAGTTCCGACCTCGGCATCCTTCTACCATATGCAGTCCCTAGTACATGCAGTATACAACATTAAGGTTAAGGAATACTTTATTAATCTCTTGTGAGGGAAATTCATTCTCTGCATTTGACCCATCCTTCAACCAATTCCACTGGGGCAACCTGTCAGGAGCAGTGAGCTACTGCCATACAACACTCAGGGACCCATCTCCAGATCTGGAGCTGTTTGGTCAGGACTACCTTAAGAGGAAGATTGCCTAGTGTGCATATTTTGGGTTGATGGAGGAAAATCACCTAGACATGGAGGGAACGCGGAACTTTGTGGCTGTGAAGCATGAGTGTTAGCGACTCTAATAATTCACTTTGGCCCTGAAGCAAAGAAAACTTTAACCTCTTCAGCTGTACTTGTCTTTTCCTCTTTGCAACAATCTTTAAATCATACAACAATGCTGGACTGGCCAGTAGCCTAACAAAAACTAAGCGCAGTTTGGTCACAAAGGATTCATTTACAAACAGCAGGGGGAGTAGTGAGAAATAATCAGAAAAAAAACAGAACTAATTGACCTATAAGACAAAATTTCAATGCAAATATCTGATATATTTGTGATGAACAAACATATAAGACAGGGCAATAAATAAACTGAACAAACAATTTCAGAGCACAACTGTACATGACTCCAACATCTACGGGCACAGTTGGGTAAGAGGCCACCCAAGAGTGTTCTTCTTTATATCACATGGCAATGGGTGATATTCCCAAACACCTTTTCCCTCCCTTCTCTCTGTGGTTTTGAATGCATCAGAAGAGATTTGATAACACAGGTAACAACATCACACCTGCTTCTACACAGCAGCTGTAATGCAAACAGGATGCTCAGAGCCATTTCAAAGGATGAATCACAATGGGACCAGACCACACACACCTGCACCAAGCACAGCCTCAAAGGAAAAGAGGGGTATATAACTGAAATCATTGGTTTAAGTCTGGTTATGCAGCCATAACTAAAGAACAAGTTAAAATAAGTAGTATGTTCCTTGGAAAAGTCACCAATCCCAGTTATGCCAAATGCCGTTTTTCTCTCCACTCCACAATAAACTTAAATACTCTAAGTCTTGGATCTTATTCTGGCCGTAGGTGAAAGAAAATCTTCAAAAGCCATAAAATGTTAAAATGCTAATTAAACTTTATTTGCAATTCATCTTCGGTCCAAGAGTAGCCTATTTAACACAAAACAACAAAGTCCAAAATGAAGTCAACTCCGTAACTAGCTCATTGAGGTTATGAGAAGCAGTGAGAGCAGTTTGTTTTACAGTGCTGCTGCGTGAATGGTATATTACGCACTCACACCCAGTGCCAAGACGTGTTAAACTCCAGCTTTCACAAGTGTCAGAACCGCACTGTAAGCGAGGCTAGATGCGCAAAGTGCTGTAGCAACAAGCCAGCAAGCAACCAGCATAGATCAGACGCACAGGAAAACTAACATGTCTCTACAAGGTCATCTCTGTAGCCTTTTGGGGTGTTTCTAGGCCAATTTTTTGTTTTTTTCAGACTGAATTACTTTAATTCTTGGCACAGGTTACGCTGCAAGCCAGAGCCTGTATAGCACTGCTGCTGCTGGACATTTTGTATATGGAGAGACCACCTGCGCTTAATAAGCCTTCAAAACATAATCACGCAAGAAAGACTGGCCTCTACAGGGGGAAGGTCAGATTTTAAGTAGAAACGATTATCTACCGGTTAAAAAATGTGCTCCTTTCAGCGAGGCAGTTCATGCGTAATTGAGAAAATAAGACACTTATAGAAAGAAATATACCTATACGCTTCGTTATAATCAGAAGAGAGTCTGCGCAGCTACTCACATGAATGAGAGAGGGAACCTTAGAGAATAAAGGGCTTTTCAGTATAAGTTTTGGAAAATAAACAGTGCAAAACCAAAACATAAATTGGCAGCACTTTGGCACAATGCCCCCTCTCAGTTTGCGCTGAAATCTGAGACTTTTAAATAGTTTAAACGTAGACCGCTAAAACTCAGTCTTACGCTGATTAAAATGGCAAAAAAGTATCTCTGCACAGCAGTAGTGAGCGATTAGTTAAAATTATTAACTGAAGGCACGCAACGGCACTTTATCCATTTTAATGATAGGCTATATAAATAAAGGTCCCAATTACTCACCTGAATACAACGTAAGCCTTTAGATGTTCAAAGTAAAATCCACCGCATTTATGTCCCCTGATGACACGAGTGTAGCGCGTCTGGTCTGTGCACTGCTCCACCTGGACTTGCTTCGGCCGCAGCGCTCATTAAAAGTGAAGGAGCGCGAGACTGGGCCAGAGCTTCTCCCCCCGTTCGTCTTTCGCCCGTCCCACTTGAGGTTTTGGGAGTGAGAGGAGACGAGCAGTATCCAGGGGCGATGTGGAGAGGATGCAGGAGGACTTATGCACAGCTATGTAAGCATCTTAGTGTTCACTGTTGCATTGGATTCACTTTGGTTTAAACTGACCTGAAAAAGAGCAGTTTTCTTTTGGATAGGCTATCCGATTTAGTGATCAGTTCATGTTTTTGTTCAAATTAAAATTCAGGGTAATTCATCTTTTAAAGCTGCACTATGTAACTTTTGTGATGGAAGGATTGGGCATCTGATTGTCTCCGTGGAGATAGCATTACATTTACACATCTTGCTTGAAAAACATGCATTCTTACTATGTGTTGGGTTGCCTCTCTGGTCTGACATATAGCTTTGCCAGGCCCGGTGGCACCTGCTTGTTTCCATGGAAATAAACACATTTAATGCTTGACTGTCAAACATTCGAGGCAAAGCAATTAAATCTCAATAGAAACGAGCAGAGAGGGCACTCCTGCCAGAAAAGTTCCATACTGCACCTTTAAGTGTTTGTTTGGAGCATGCTACAGAGCAAATATTGGTTTCCATTACAGCTTAAATATACTCACATTACTATTTATTTTCTTTTTTCAAATCTGTTTAGAAAATCAAATGTTTAATTGTATTGTTGTTGTGTTGCAGTTCATTTGCATAGGTAAGTACACACTATAAACTCTGTGTGTGGCAACATGGTAATCTTGTTTATTTATTCCTGTTAGCACACCCAGTTTAGCTGCTATGCTATTCTCTATATGCATGCTTTCCCTATGTTATTTGAGTTTAGTGTAAATGCATTTTTGTCACTTTTTCATGATTGTAAGCCAAGTATTTGTGGATTAAAATCTTCTCAGTTCCTGCACTGCTTTGCAACATGGTATTTCTGAAGTCAGATTATTGCATCCCATGTGGAGTGTGGTAACAGGGAAGGTGCTGGTATGAACGGGCCTGAGGATGAAAAGAGGAGACTTCAGTGCTTCCAGATGAACCAGATTAACTAGCATCCTCAAACACTCTATTGGTTGCAACTGTCTGTCAAGGGATGCTCATTAATCTTCTTCCATTTTTAAAACAGTTTGAGTGGCTGGATTGTGTCAGCAGCAGCTGGCAATAATAGGCTATAAGTGTTTGGGCAGGCAAGGGTGACACGTGGACAACAGCAGGGAATTTAGGAATTAATTCACTCTCACCGGTGTATTTTTAAATGGTGATTGAAAAAAAAAAAAACCAACAACGGCCAAATATGTCAATTAGTTAATCCTTACTGCTTCAAAAAACACATTATACATTTAGTGCAGGGGTTGCCTTTTTGACCTTGGGGTCCATCTTTTTCAGTAAAAAGTAATCTGGGGCTCATTCACAAATTACTGAATTAGTTTATCACAACATGTGTTACCAGACACTCTTTAGATGTGGCTGTCTCTGTGTCCTGTCCTCTGAGCCTAGACACCTCTTTTTAAATGATCTTTTACTGGTCAGTGGTCAGAGCAGCATCTGCCTAATCACTGGTTTACTGAGAGTGATCCTCCCACTTTCACTTATAACTCCATAAATGGCCTATAAATGCCCAATATATGGCTTAATTATAAGGACAAATGATACATAAAAAGCAAAATGTCCAAGCTTTTATAACCTACAAAATAGTATAAAATTAAAAAAAATAGTGTAATCCTCAACAAACAGAATTTATTCAGTAATTACACACTTTACATAATGTATTAACACAGAAAAGACCAAAATATACAAAAATACTGTTAATCTTATCTTAAATTCAAGTATATTTTCAGGAGAGTAGGAGAGAGGACTCAGAGCCGGTCACACTCGTACTCTGATGTCTCGATGTGGGACGGGACATTCACGTGGATGTCCTGAGGTCCCGAGGGGGGTGTCTCAGGGGGGCTGTTCACCCCAGAATCACTGTCATTTTTACATTTCACCTTCTCCTCCGTCACAAACCTTACTTCCTGCTTTTTCACCCGGGCAGGAAGTGACACGGGCTGTGGGGCTTCACCTTTGGCTTTGATGTTCTTAAACTTCTTCAGGCGGACCACATCTTTGCGATCTCTGGCGCACGGGATGAGCACAGCAACATCTTTCCGAAATTTGGAGCTCATGCCAAAGTAGATAAGTGGGTTGTAGAAACTTGCAGATTTAGCGAACATTCGAGTGATGATGCTGGTGGTGTTTGGCACTTGGAAACCCCAGGCGGACCACATAGATACCACAGCATATGGGGACCAGGCCATGATGAAAGCAGTGCAGATTACAATGGAAATCTGCAAAAGGAGAGAGCATGAGGGAGTAATTGTCACGAGTAGTGGAAATTTACGGCTGTGAGGCCACTTTTACAGTGAAGTAGTAAACTGTGTCTCATCTTACATTTGCAATCAGGGGAAGGTGGGAGAGGTTAAGTAAGTGTGTTGGGACATAGAAATGGCATTGATATAAGCAGTGGTGGAAGAAGTACTCAATTTTGTTACTTAAGTAATATACCCGAGCAAAAAAATATTCAAGTAAAAGTGAAATTATCACATGAAAAACTTAGTAAAAGTAAAAGCATTAACGTACCTGTTTAAAAATGTACATAAAGAATAAAAAGTATAAGTATTTCACGCAGCTTTTGAGATCTAATAAAGCTTCAAAT
>JACM01006286.1:0-19899 GCA_000787095.1 Periophthalmodon schlosseri
GTAATCCAGGCTCATCAAGAGGCGAACCAGAGTTTGTGCTGAGTTGCCATAGTAACAAGCTCACAGGTATAAACGTGGTCAGGACTAGACTAACTGTCGAGATTATTTTAGCTCCGTGTACAAGAGGGTAAGACTTTAATCAAGCGTTTCAGCACGTGGACTCACATAGGCCTGTGTTAGAGTCCGAATAAAGTTTAAAAATGACTCTGGAGTCGCTCAGGACAGAAGCATGTGTGGGCGCTGCGCTCAACAAAAAGGCGCGAATCATAATGTTAAAGCCTGTGGTCAGTATTTCGTGAAAATTATTTTGCACATGCACATCAGAGTTATGCGTTACTAAAATAAAACATTGGATTGCTCTTTATGATTTATTTTAATCACTTATGAAGCAGACCTATAGAGATTATGCAGATGACGTCACAACTTTTCAGAATTCAGAACTTTAGCAGCGAGTGGCAAAAATGTTAGTGATAAGTAATGATATTTTGGTCCGTAAAAGCTCAAAACACAACAACAAATATAAAGAGTCTACAACTTGTACCTGACATCTAAAAGAAGAAATCAAGTCAACAGTTGTATCAGTTACTGAACCAAATAAACAATGAGAAACATTTATGGCTGATACAGATTTTGGGATCGTACACAGTGATAATGACATGTTTTCTGCTTAAATAGGCTTCTGTGTGTTGAGGAAAATCACAGTTTTTGTAATCTATGGGACTATTAATACATATAACTTCATGGACAAAGAAAATAAATCTAATCACCCAATATAATATTATAGACAAATTCACAAAGCCTTAATTTCACAGGAAAAAAGTGGCATGTGTAGTTGTACGGAGTTCACCCCTTTACTCCCCCACTGCCTCCTGCAGGTGTCCAGATGCCCTGTCTGAGTCCTGGTCCTGGTCTGAAGCAGGAAATCCCAGAGACTCCACAGATTAAAGAGGAGCCAGAAGAAGAGAGCATCAAACAGGAGGAAGAGGAAGAGAACGTCAAACAGGAGGAAGAGGAAGAGGGCGTCAAAAAGGAAGAGGAAGTGTGAGTCTCTACCCCTCAGCTGTGATTTTGCGTAACCGCTAGAACTATGTCCAGTTTCAGGTCTCCCTCCAGCCGGGTACAAAACCTGCTTAATGCACAAAATGGCAAATGGTTGATTAGTAATAACATTCCAGCCTCCTTCACACATGTCTCAAACTGCACTGATTACGTGAGCAGGAAAACATAAATTGTTTATAAGCTCCTAGACCAAACCATACAAATGTCATGACCAGACATGACGATGACAAATGACTATGAAGATCTGAAGATGGACATTAAAGAGGGAGTATTACGCTGAATGCATGTTTTGAGCTTTTTACCATGTTATAATGTTGTTCCCTCATAAAGAGTTTTTAGATGTCATCCATTCATGTTTGAGTATTTTAGCCTTAGTCAAACCCAGTGGAAACATCACATGCCTTTGTGATGTTTCCATTGTACAGTATCTAGTTGTTATTTTTTTTTACAGTTATTGAGATAAGATTCGTATTTTGGGGAGTTAAATTTGTGTGACCATTTTAAACATTAAACTGTGTTACATATTGTAATTTGAATTTGATCTTTTCAGGTGTGTCCCCGAGTCCAGTGCTGTGTGTGTGAAGGCAGAAGAGTCCTCACTGCTTCAACAAAGACAAACTGAGCACAGACAGGACATCAGCTCAAAGACACATGTCCACTCAGAGACTGAGGGAGACACAGAGCACTCCTCTGACAATGATGAAGACTGGAGAGCTCCATTCAGCTGTTCAGATGATGAAGACCATGACTACAACCGAGTCCAGATCAGAGCCAGAGGCACCACTGCACCAAACTCAGGTCTATTCCCCAAATACAAGTCTGCACCAGAGACCAGTGCCACTGTGAACAATGGAACAGCTAAAGGAGATGAGAGCAGTAAACACCAATGCTCCTTTTGTCAAAAGAGATTTGCAAGAAACAAGAATTTACAAAATCACATTAGAGTTCACACAGGAGAGAAACCATTCAGCTGTTCAGTCTGTAATAAAACATTTACGGTGGAGGGTAGTCTCTCAGTACACGTGAGAACACACACGCGCGAGAAACCATTCAGCTGTTCAAGCTGTAAGAAAACATTTTCCCGAAGCTTTTATCTTGCACTCCACATGAGAACACACACAGCTGAAAAACGATTCAGCTGCTCAATCTGTAAGAAAGAGTTTACCCATCCCTTTAGCCTCAAAAATCACAAGAGAACACACACAGGTGAGAAACCCTACAGCTGTTCAGTCTGTAAGAAAACCTTTACTCAAAAGAGTAATCTTGTTGTACATCAGAGAACGCACACAAGTGAGAAACCTTACAGCTGTTCTGTCTGTAACACACAGTTTACCTCAAGTTCTTACCTGAAAATTCACATGAGAAATCACACAGGAGAAAAATACAGCTGTTCTATTTGCAATACCCAGTTCAATTCGAGATCTTCTCTGAACAGACACGCGAGAAGTCACTCAGGAGAAAAACCTTACAGCTGTTCACTTTGTAACGCACGGTTTATATCAAAGTCGAATCTGAACAGACATATGAGGAACCACAGAGGAGAAAAGCCTTACAGCTGTTCTGTCTGTAATACACATTTCAGCCAGAGCTCTCATTTGAACAGACATATGAAAAATCACAAAGGAGAGACGTAGGCTGAACAGAACCAGACAGAAGGTTTTAGCTGTGTTCATGTCATGTTACATTGTTCTAAACAGCCTATTGTTTAAAATTGAGATGAAATGTGATAGAATGAACTGGTAAAGATTAAAAATGCATGGACCTGGTTTGTGTTTAATATCTCTGTAATTCCTGAGCCTATCCACTTGAAGCCTTCTAGGACCTGGCGTCCACTTATGTGGACAACACATTTTGGGTTGTCTAGGCCACAATACAATTTTTTTCTCTTCAAGGTCCTGGTGTCCACATATGAGGCCATTATACTGCCACTTAGTGGTGACAGAAGAGTATAACACATTATAGTTTAGATTCAAGATGGCTGCCAACACACCTGGATGTTCAGATGTCAACTCCAGATACAAACCTCGCCAAGGTGAAAAAAATCAATCAGATTTCATTGCTAATTCTTTTTCAGATATGTATTTAAGTGTTCAGTGTCTACTATGGAAGTCAAATTTTACAAAAGTTAGCAACATTAACAGTGTTGCACGCTGCTAAACGTGCTGTCCAAATGTGGACAGCGGGCGTTAGTTTTGTTTAAAATGTTCATGTTCGCAAAAATGTTAGCAACAAAATGCGAGAATTAAATTGTATTTTGGCATGATTTTGGTAGAAAACAATTGTACTGTAATAAACAAACAGATAAAGCATGTCTTATTAACAAATATATGTAGATTTTTATTGGGGTTTTTTCTCATGATGTGTTTTTCCAGAGTGCTTATCCCTGTCACAAGCAGTGGAGTTACTTTGGTCATTTGATGGAAACAACTCTGAGGTGGAAGATTTATCAGACATCGATGATGCTGTGGGGGATCCTGAATATGAACCCTCACGACAGGAGCAAAGCAGCAGCGAGGAGGACAGTAGTGGGTGTGAGGACCCCATTCCACAGCCCTCTAAACCTGACAGGGGACGTAAACGTAAACGTGATGAATATGAAGGACATCGTTCGGATCGCAACTTTATCCGAGAGCGACGTCTGGCAGAGCAGGATGAGGGCGATGACTCAAACAATGTGCGTGAAGAAACAACACCAGCACCAAGACATCAAGGTCGGTCCCAAGAAGGGCGTGGGATGCGATGGAAGGCTTGTCAGCTAACACCAAATCAGGCCCAGTTTGAGCATGAGGATGAAACTGTGCAGGACAGAGAGGAGTGGAGCCCACTGGACTATATAAAACAGTATATTGATAAAGACTTGATGAAAACAATTGCAGATTGCTCTAATGCTACAACACTGGCTAAAACTGGAGTCCCACTCAACACTTCAATTGATGAAATATACCATTATTTTGGAGCGTGTATTTTAATGTCTTGCGTACAATATCCTGAAATCATGATGTACTGGTCAAAAGCCTTGAGATTCCCTGCCATCACTGAAAAATTCACACGAGACAGATTTTTCAGACTGAGGAGTTCACTGAAAGTGCTCATTGATGATGACGTTTCTGAGGATATAAAAACGTGTGATCATTTCTGGAAGGTAAGACCTTTTCTGAACCGCGTTCTGCATGGCTGCGAATCTCAGGCTCGACCTGAATGTGTTTCCATTGACGAGCAGATGATTCCATTCACAGGAGCTTGTCCGTATCGACAGTATCTGCCAATGAAACCAAACCCAGTTGGCATGAAAAACTTTGTTTGTGCAACAGCAGATGGTATTGTGCTGGACTTTGAAATTTATCAAGGTGCAAATGCACTCCGTGAGCAGCTTGAAGAACCAGAGGATCTAGGTTTGGGAGGTTTGGTGCTAGATCGTCTGTCTCAGACTCTTCATCCTAATACACGTGTTTACTGTGATCGGTTCTTCACATCCATCCAAAGTGTGGGACACATGATGAAGAAGCAGATGTATGTAACTGGTACAGTTATGAAGAATAGGGTCATTGCAGCAGTGAAGAAGCTGCCAACCGACAAAAAAATGAAAAAGGACGGAAGAGGTTCCTCAGCACAAGTTACCACTGAGGATGGAAAGATTTGTGTCTTAAAATGGTACGACAACAAACCAGTACTGATGATATCTGCTGTTCATGATAGAGAGCCAGAAGACACCTGCCAGAGATGGGACAAAAAACTGAAACGGCTTTTGACCATATCGCGACCAAGTATTGTCCGTGAATACAATTCCAACATGGGTGGATTTGACCTTGTTGATAGAATGATGAGTTACTATCGCATGAGCGGCCGTTCAAAGAAATGGACACTGCGGATGATAATGCACTTTACGGATCTGGCTTTAGCCAACAGCTGGCTACTGTACCGCAAAGACCGCACTGGCATGTGGCGACCGAAGAAGAACATCATGCAGTTCCTTGAATTTCGTATGGAGGTGGCCATGGGCTTCTTGGCACAGCGTGACAATGAGAACTCAGACTTTTCTGAGTGTGAAGATGATCCAAACATTTTAGTCCAAGGGAAAAGGCGTCCAATCAAGGCAGTGCCCCCTGTTTCAGTCCGCAGGAAGGCTAATGCACATCTGCCAGAGATGGTAAACCTGAAGAATGCAGCACGTTGCAGAGCAAAAGGCTGCTCAGGGAAAACTCGAGTGCAGTGTGTTACATGCAAGATGTTCCTCTGCTTACAGGCAGATCGCAACTGTTACATAGCCTTTCACACATAGGTGGACAGTTTAGAACAACAATGCAAAAATGTTCAATTTAGAATATTTTTTAAGACTTTAAAGTGTTCAGAATAATTTTTTTTTGTACTTTGTTAAAGGCTTATGTCCTGCTGCACCTGTTTGCAGCACTTCAAATGAGCCACATTGTTCCAAGAGGCACAATTGTTGTTTGACACTGTGTTCACTTAATAAATAGTTTTTGTAAATCATTATTCAAATGTGACTTTATTGTTTCTATCAAAATGATTAAAATGTAGAACAAATGTCCTCATATGTGGACATCATTTTTCTCAGAAACTACATAATGTAAAAAGATAATTCTTTGGGACCTGATGAGTGTAAAAACAACCAGCCCAAATAACAGAGAAATGAATAAAGCCATGGAAGAGTCCGGGTCCTAGGAGGTTAAAATTGAGATGAAATGTGATAGAATGAACTGGTAAAGATTAAAAATGCATGGACCTGGTTTGTGTTTAATATCTCTGTAATTCCTGAGCCTAAATGCATAGAGTTATTATTCATGATGTCATATTTGAATTCAGACTTCACTGACACAGGATCTGCTGACCCTACCTGACCAGTGCTCCTGTTAACAAGTACTGAGACCTTAAACTTAGACACACAGTTGACTATCTATCGACAAATGGATTGTTTATCCAGTTTAATGACAGGTAGATCTATTAAACATTAAAGTTTTTACACAGTGGACCATTTACAACATAAAACAATTAACGAGCCACTCAAAAGCAGGCAGTACACTCTTACTAAATGTTTTAAGAAGGACTTGAAAGAAGCTGGAGATCAAGCTGAGGAGTTATTTTTCTGGCTCATTTGGACACTGAAAAATTGAATTAGAAACAAACCTTGAACATTTCCATATGAGGTGAAAATGTTGAAAAACCATTCGGCTGCTCAGTTTGCCGTAAAGACATGGTGTAAGTCCTTATTTGTCCAGGAGGAGTTAGAAAAAGTTTCAGAGGTCGTCATGTGGACACTTTTGAAATCAAGACGTTTCAGCTCAAATCCAGAAGAAATGTTGAATTGGTCCTGATGGTCCTGGTATGTACGGAACCCCTTAAGTCCCTTTGAAAGAAAAAAAAAAGCACAAGTTAGTATTTTGTATCTTGTACCCTTCTCCACAAAAAGTTACAGAGCACACCTTTAAGGTTAGATCAGTAAAAGACATTTTTGGGCAGTAGTGTTGATTCTGTGCGCCCTCTTGTGGTGTGTGGTGAAACTGTCTCTTTGAGCTCAACAGTTTAGGGAGAGCTGGAAGTCTGGTGCCTTAAACAGAGACTGAGGACTGCGCTTCCAATATCAGCGTTTGTATTTGTTTAACAGTTGGTGATAGAGCTTGTCTTCTCTGGAAAAAATGACTGTGTAAGGAGTTCACCCCTTTACTCCCCCACTGTCTCCTGCAGGTGTCCAGATGCCCTCTTTGAGTCCAGGTCCTGGTCTGAAGCAGAAAATCCCAGAGACTCTCCAGATTAAAGAGGAGCCAGAAGAAGAGAGCATCAAACAGGAGGAAGAGCAGCTGCAAGTGTGAGGCTTCACCACTTTAACACATCTAACTACAAATATTAGTCTAACTATTATACTTGTTGTATTTATCTTTGTGTGTGTGTTTGATTTCTTTTCAGCTGTGTCCCCGCGTCCAGTGCTGTGTGTGTGAAGACACAAAAGTCCTCACTGCTTCAACAAAGAGAGGACACACAGGGAGAGGACATCAGCTCAGAGACTGAAGGAGACACAGAGCATTCTGACAACGATGAAGACTGGAGAGCTCCATTCAACTGTTCAGCTGCACAGATGGAGACCGAGGCTGATGGCGACCGCAACAACCAAGTCCAGATCAGAGCCAGAAGCACCACTACACCAAACTCAGGTCTATCCCCCAAAAACAAGTCTGCACCAGAGACCAGTCCCACTGTGGATAATGGAGACATGACAGGAACAGCTGAAGGAGCTGAGAGCAGGAAACACCAATGCTCTTTTTGTCAAAAGAGATTTGGGTCTAAATATGATTTACAAAGACACATTAGAGTTCACACAGGAGAGAAACCATTCAGCTGCCCATTCTGTAAGAAAACATTTACCCAAAATAGTAATCTTGCAATACACATGAGAGCACACACAGGCGAGAAACCTTACAGTTGTTCAATTTGTAACAAAGATTTTACAAATCCCTCCAGCCTCAAATATCACAAGGGAACACACACAGGCGAAAAACCATTCAGCTGTTCCATTTGTCAAAAAGATTTTACAAATTCCTCCAGCCTCAAATGTCACATTAGAACACATACAGGCGAGAAACCATTCAGTTGTTCAATCTGTAAGAAAGATTTTAAAAACTCCTCCAGCCTAATATACCATAAGGGAACTCACACAGGAGAGAAACCATTCAGCTGTTCAGTCTGTGAGAAAACATTTACCCAAAAGAGTCATCTTACAGTACACATGAGAACACACACTGGAGACAAACCATTCAGTTGTTCAGTCTGTGAGAAAACGTTCACCGTAAAGGGTTACCTTGAAGAACACATGAGAACACACACAGGGGAAAGACTATACAGCTGTGCAATCTGTAAGAAGGACTTTTCTCATTCCTCTGGCCTCAAATATCACATGAGAACACACACAGGAGAGAAACCTTACAGTTGTCCTATCTGTGAGAAAACATTTATACAAAAGAGTAATCTTGTAAAACACTTGAGGACACACACAGGAGACAAACCTTGCAGCTGTTCAATCTGTAACAAAGACTTCGCTCATTCCTCTAGCCTCAAATGTCACATGAGAACACACACAGGGGACAAACCTTACAGCTGTTCTGTCTGCAAGAAAGATTTCACGCATTCCTCTGGCCTCAAATATCATCAGAGGACACACATAGGAGAAAGACCTTACAGCTGCTCAGTCTGTGACGCGCAGTTTACCTCCAGCTCTTATCTGAATATTCATATGAGAAGCCACACGGGAGAGAAACCTTACAGCTGTTCGGTTTGTAATACACGGTTTACCCAGCGCTCGAATCTGAACAGACATATGAGAAGTCACACAGACGAGACATAGACCGACGTGATGTTGTGTTCGTGTGATGTTGCAATGTTCTAAAGAGTCTGTTGTTTAAAATGATAGAGTTTTCTGTGGCAAAATTAACTGGTAAAGGTGAAAAATGCATGGATCTTGTTTGTGGTTAATATCTCTGTAATTACTGTATCATCTATTTGGATACTTACTGGTTAAAATAAAAGTAAATCTCCCGTATAGACCTCTGCTCTTCCTCTGAAATGATCACATCAAACTCTCCAATGTCAACTCAACCCTTGCACATCCTCAGACCTGTGCAGGACACTTACCTCGTACTGGAAGGACCACACTTTGGAGGAACTCGTTTAGGAGGCAAGGGTTTCAGAATGCTAAAAAAAAAATTAGGATAGTTGCCATAGCCAATAACAATTTAAAACAAAATATCACTATGATTTGAAAGAAAAAAAGTCCTCAAAATGTTGCATGTGGCATAACAAGAAACAGGAAGTTGAAACGCATAAATAGGTCAACCATTTCTGCCCACAGCTCTAGAAAAAAAAGTTCCTTCTCTATAAAATCTGTAATAAATGTTTCAACATGTTGCACAATTTAAACTAAAACTGAACAGTCACTAAAGTATTTAAATGTGCTGAAACATTTCCGAGCTTTCTCACGTTATGAAACCTCGAGTCAGACTTGAGTCACTATTTTGAGGACTCGAGACTTGACGTGATAAACTGGAAACTGGAAAAAACGTGGGACTCGACTTGGACTTGAAGGCCAGTGACTCGAGACGTTACTTGACTTGAGTCCTGTGACTTGACATGACTTCATGTTTTTAGACTCTGGTTGTTTTATAGACAATTGATGCTTTCTGTGCTTAATTTTACTGGAAGAAACTCAAACATGTCCCTCCCCACTTTTCTGTTTGTTACCAAGGAGGTCTTGTCATAGCAGCAAATCTACAATTTTGTATATTTTATATTTGAAAAACAGCCTCAAAATCTCCAATATAATGTGTAAAATTCTCGCAGTACATACATTCATACAGCAGGTGGCAGCACGCTCCCATCTGCTGGTTTGTTGTCCGCCGTTAAATCGAAGGAAGAAGGAGGCGAGGCGTATGGAGGCGAGGAAAGACCAGAGTTTTCACTTTTTAACGCGCTTCCTGCAAACTCCGCGTTGTTAAAGCGCTCAACTGTTTCGAGTCGAGTCACAGTCGGGTTTTATCGGACATCGGTGACATGGCGCTGTCCCGCAGGGGTAAAAACTGCTCTGTTGATGTTAAAATGCCACGTGCAGCGCTAGCGCCGTGGTAGCATGTAGCCCGCAGCTATCATTAGCATACTCTGATGTTTATTTAATCTTGTACATCTTTATTGTCCCCCGTGTCGTCTTGTCTGTATTTGGCGCAGTACTGAGGGGTGAGGGGGGGAGATAAATCAGCCCGGAGACATTAAAGACGAGACTCAGTGTTTGATGCTAATGCTAATAATAAACTAGAACCCGTGCGATTCTATCATGGATCTATTCAAATAACTAATCATAGGTTCCTGTTGGCTCTGTGCACAACGGGAGCCGGCGAGTTCCAATCAGAGGGACAGCGGCGCGACCGTTTCCGGAGCGATATAATGTCTGAGGTTTTTGCGCTAAAATCACTAAATCGTGACAGATCAGGCAGTGGACAGGGAGCTGCGGGTGGATGTCACTGACAACTTGTTAAACTCTTTACACATGCGAGGAAAACTTCACCAGAGGAGCTTTTATAAAAGTGTCGGAGCCTCATAAATATTTAAATAATGCTACAGACTGAAAGAAGGTGTGAACCAAGAGTGAGACAGTGTGCGGGAGTTTTCTTCACCTTTCACAGACAAATCTACACCTGTAATAATGAGGTCGTCCTTAGAACAAATTTAATTTTGTAGTTATTGTACATTTAACGTTTTAATGGAAGTTGGCATTAGCATTGACGCACAAAGGCGTATTTTTATGAAAGCAGAAGTGAAGTTTTCCTCGCATTTGTTAAAAGTTTAACACGTTGTCAGCGACGTTCACCCGCAGCTCCCTGTCCACTGCCTGAGTGATTTTAGCGCGACTTGGCAAAAACCTCAAAGACGTTACATTACACTGGAGACGGTCGAGTCGACTGTCCCTCTGATTGGAATCTGCACTTGTGCTGAACTCGCCAGGCGGCAACATACCACCACATTCACCAGGATTCAGCAAGAACTTGATTCCACTTGGCCTAAGCAGAGGCACCTGTCACTTTCAAGCGGGTAAAACTCACTGCGCAGTAATGCAAATCAAATGGGGCTGAACGTGAGTCTGAGTTAGAACAGGTTTCACATTGTTAAAAAAAAAATCAAATAAACTTCTGGCTGTTGCGGTAAACAGATGATTGCTTTAGGCAGTGCACATGTATGTGTAAGGAGCTCACCCTTTACTCCCCCCAACTGTCTCCTGCAGCTGTCCAGATGCCCTCCCCTGGTCCTGGTCTGAGCCAGGAAGTCCCAGACACTCTCCACATTAAAGAGGAGCCAGAAGAAGAGGGCATCAAACAGGAGGAAGAGCAGCTGCAAGTGTGAGGCTCAACCATGTTTAAACACATCTAACTAAAGACATGATTTTTTTTTTTTAATGTGACAGTGACATTGTGGTTGTAATTTGTTATTTTCAGGTGTGTCCCCGAGTCCAGCGCCGTGTGTGTGAAGACAGAAGAGTTCAAAGAGGAGCTGGAAGAAGAGATCGTCAAACAGGAGGAAGAACGGCTGCACGTGTGAGGCTCCACCCTTTTCAAACACACACAGCTTTTACTAGTAAATCCGATCAGGTTAGAAATCTATTTTAAAATCAGGATTCAGGAGCATTTAAGAACAGTCTGAAATATG
Source organism: Periophthalmodon schlosseri (assembly GCA_000787095.1). Lineage (NCBI taxonomy): Eukaryota > Metazoa > Chordata > Actinopteri > Gobiiformes > Gobiidae > Periophthalmodon > Periophthalmodon schlosseri. The sequence continues at coordinate 11,257 of JACM01006286.1, forward strand.
ATCTATTAAACACTTGGGTTATTTAAGAGAGTCTGGCTACAAACCTCCACCCAGAGGACCCTACCCCGCAGACCTCCACCAGGATGCACCTCCACCGACGTGTCTGTACTTTTTCATTAGTTTACTCTTTACAAATGTGAAAAAGTTTATGTTGATGAAGCTCTTTTTATTTTTTGTCATTTATATTAGCACTTAAGAGATTGTAGCAGACATTAATCCCCAGTAGGTCTACTTATCGAAATGTTTCCAAAGAAATTAACATTGTGTTAATTTCTCTGCTTGCACAGGGACATTAACAGTTTAAAACATGTCACAAACGTAGCACATATTTAACTGTGAACGTGTAGCATACAATGGGGTAAATACAGGCTGCATTTTATGTAGTTTGTCTGTGTGTGTTGCCGTAGGCCCTGTGTCTGGTTAAGATTAGGCACAAATCTGGTTAAGGTTAGAAAAATGTTTTGGGCTTGTCTTAAGTTTAAAACAATGTCAACAACTTTTGTAACATTATACTGAAAAAAAAAAAAATAACAGTCAGGAAATCGCAGACTTGTCTTTTGGCTATTTACTTTTAGGGACGTGTGGATGGAGGGAAGTCACGTGAGGGTCCTTCTGGGTGAGGTCTGCACCCAGATCCCTCTTGTGTTAGCAGACTCTATGCAGACAGAGATGGACTTCTCCACACAGGACAATATCAGTCCAAACCTTCTGTTTTTTTAATTGATTTTGATTTTATTTGTTTCAGGTGTGTCCCCGAGTCCAGTGCTGTGCGTGTGAAGACGGAAGAGTCCTCTCTGCTTCAACAAAGAGAGGACACACAGGGAGAGGACATCAGCTCAGAGACTGAAGGAGACACGGAGCATTCTTCTGACAACGATGAAGACTGGAGAGCTCCATTCAGCTGTTCAGATGATGAAGACCACGACCACAGCCGAGTCCAGATCAGTCCAACCGCTGGTGCAGACTTGTGTTTGGGAGGTAGACCTGAGACCAGTCCCGCTGTGAACAATGGAGACATGTCAGGAACAGCTGAAGGAGCTGAGAGCAGGAAATACCAATGCTCTATTTGTGTAAAGAGATTTGGGTCAAAGTATGATTTACAAAGGCACATTAGAGTTCACACAGGAGAGAAACCATTCAGCTGCCCATTCTGTAAGAAAGCATTTGCTCAAATTGGTAATCTTGCAGTGCACACGAGAACACACACAGGAGAGAGACCTTACATCTGTTCAATTTGTAAGAAAGGTTTTACAAATTCCACCAGCCTCAAATATCATAAGGAAACGCACACAGGCGAGAAACCATTCAGCACCACTTCACCAAATTCAGATATTTCCCCCGAGTCTGCACCAGAGACCAGCGCCACTATGGAAAATGGAGACACGTCAGGAAGAGCCGAAGGAACTGGAAGGAAGAAACGCCAGTGCACTGTTTGTCCAAAGAGATTTCGGTCTAAACATGATTTACTAAGACACATTAGAGTCCACACAGGCGAGAAACCATTCAGCTGTTCGATCTGTAAAAAAGCGTTTGCCCTGAAGAGTCATCTGACAGAGCACACGAGAACGCACACAGGAGAAAAGATTTACAGATGTTCAATCTGTAAGAAAACATTTATCGATAAAGGTGACTTTACGGAACACATGACGACACACACAGGAGACAAACCTTACAGCTGTTCAGTCTGTGAGAAATCATTTATCAGAAAATGCCATTTTACAGTACACATGAGGACGCACACAGGCGAGAAACCTTACAGCTGTTCTATCTGTAAGAAAGCATTTACCCAAAAGAGTAATCTTGAAAGACACATGACAACACACACAGAGACACATTTCAGTTGTTCAGTCTGCAAGAAAACATTTCCTGCCAAATCTAATCTTGCAGTACACATGAGAATACACACAGGGGACAAACCCTACAGCTGTTCAGTCTGTGAGAAAGCATTTAGTTTAAAGGGTAATCTCGCAATGCACATGAGAACACACACCAGTCAAAAACAGTTCAGCTGTTCAATCTGCGAGAAAACATTTCCAGCAAAATGTAGTTTCGCCGAACACATGAAAACACACAAAGGCGATAAATCTTACAGCTGTTCAATGTGCGAGAAAACATTCCCCAAAAAGTGGTATCTTGCCATACACATGAGAGCACACACGGGCGAGAAACCGTACAGCTGTTCTATCTGTAAGAAAGAGTTTACTCATTCCTCTGGACTCAAGTATCACCAGAGAACACACAAAGTTGAAAAACCTTACAGCTGTTCTGTCTGCAACACGTGCTTCGCAACAAGCTCTCATCTGAAAAGGCACAATAAGAGAAATCACGCGGGAGAAAAACCTCACAGCTGTTCGGTTTGTAATACACGGTTTAACTGCAGCTCTTATCTGAAAATTCATATGAGGAGTCACACAGGAGAGAAACCTTACAGCTGCTCCATCTGTAACGCGCGGTTCAACCAGAGCTCCAATCTGCACAGACACATGAGGAATCACAAGGGAGAAAAGCCTTACAGCTGCTCTGTCTGTAATACACACTTCAGCCAGCGCTCTCATTTGAACAGACACATGAAAAATCACAAAGGAGAGACGTAGGCTGAGCAGAACCGGACAAAACATATTTAGCCGTGTTTATGTGACGTCACTCTGTTCTAAAGAGGTTGTTGTTTAAAATGGAGATGGAATTCTGTGAAGGAATGAACTGGTAAACATTAAAGCAGACCTATTATGCAAAACGACTTTAACCACGCTTTAGTTTCCGCATTTTAGACGAATATTGCGATTTAAAATGTCTAAATTATAACAATCTGTGACACCCGTGGATCTGATTATAACTATGCAGCAGACTCAAGCACAATAGGTCTTTTTTAAAACCGCATGGACTCGGTTTGTGTACAGTATATCTCTGTAATTACTGAGCCTATCCACTTGCAACGAAACTAGTAAATCTTCTCTAAACAAATGAACCTAGTTGGTGTTGTGAGTTTGAGCTAAGTGCATGACGGGTTTTTATGCTTTTCTAATTACTACTTGGTTTGGTGGGGCAGTACCTGTGCTAAATATTTATCATAGTTTTACATCAGTTAAGTGGCAGTTTGTTGGAATAAAAGTTGAGAGCAAAAGGACAAAAATACAGGAAGTAGGAGTTGGTTCTAAAACAAAATACCTTTACCTTTGTCATCAACAAAATAAAGGTGTTGTCTAAACTGCACAGTAGATATGATTACATTAAAAAAATAGAGGACAAGTGTTGGGCCCAGTTAGCATCATGGTTGCTAGGTTACAGTTATGGAAATCTGTCAAATGCACTTTTAAGACGTGAGAAGAAATGACAATGACAATGCTGACGAAGCGTAGTTTGCGAGAAAAGATTGAAAGTATCGATGGCTCTGATAGAGATAACGTGAGGTAATGTCCCGTCAATGCAAAAAAAAAGTTGTACTGGAGATAAAAATGACAACATCCCGCCGCACCATTCTCCATCACAACTACTGCTACTGCTGATGCAACGAAGCAGCAAAGATAAACAAGTTATGCAAATGTGTGTTATTGTCATTGTATTTTATTAATTCAGTTGTAAAATTCAGTTCATGTTGTCATTGACCTGAGGCAGCCCGCTGTTCTCGGGCTCGTGGCTGCAGCCTCAGCTCGTGCAGGCGCAGTCATATCAAACAAGCTGTTTTTTTTGTTTGTTTTATCAAAGGTTCATGGGAAACCAGAAGGTGGCAGTAATGCAACGTGTGGGCAAAACCTCAAAGAAGAATCATCATTTCTACTGTTTCTGTTTCAGTCCGAATGTGTAAATGTTTTTTTCATGTGTGCTGCAGTTTCACTTTGGCCCAGGTCACCCTTGAAAAAGATATTTCGATCCCAATGGGATTCACCTGGTAAAATAAAGGTTAATAAATAAATTAAATCTTTGACATGCGCAGATAGAATTGTGACGCGAAGTCGGTTCCGACTCAAAGACCTGGTTCCTCTGTGGGGTTCGGGTTTTTCTCTCTGTTAAACGTGTCCTGTGGATTTAAAGCTCGTCTGCCTCAAGTCGAGTCACAGTTGAGTCTTAACGGACGTTTTGAAATGGCGAAATTTCAGAAAGGTAAGTGGATTATTCTGTTGTTATATACAGCGAGCTGCTAGCATCGCGCTAGCATCGCGCTAGCATCGCATTAGCACCGCGCTAACATGTAGCTATGGCGTGTAGCCGAGGCGTGTCGCGCGCAGCTACCGCTACGAGTCTTGGATGTGTCTCGCGCTCAGGTGTGTGTCGTCACAGAACGTTCATCCAGCCCGAAGTTAAACAAACCAATGGAGACCTAAGCTTAAGGTCCACGTGCGTGCGCCTCACGCGCACAGAGACACATCCGCAGAACAATAAGTAAACAAAAGAAACAGAAGAGCAGTGCAACGACCCTGTTTGTGGGTTTCTCCTTCCTGTTGTGGTCGACATTTTGAGGACCCCCCCCCCTCTCATTTTTCTCTTTTTCATCCTTCTGAAACACACAGATAAGCTGCTGGACCGAATGCTTTTGAATGAGCTCTGTAGTATATTTCTTAAAACTGGACAAATATGCAGCACAAATATAGCGGGTTTGACCATTTAATTTTAGTTTTACTTCATCAAACGTCACGAATCATGCACATATTAGCAGTGACCAGATTTTCCAAATGAAAAACTGGGAGACTTCCGGGTTGGGGTGGTTGGTGATAATAAAATTGTGGAAACGGCGCATAATTAAGAATATTGTGATTTATTCACATATCTTTCACCATTCACTTGTGAGTCAGTAAATAATCTAAGAGACTTCAGTCAGTGCAGTTGAGTATATTTTTTGTGTTCTGGTCATTTTCAAGCACGTTTTTCTGTATTTTGGCTAAACCAATGACAATTTATCCTCCTCTTTACTGTTGGCAGCATAGACTGTATATATAAATGGACACAGCTAACCTGCTAGGCGCTGCGTTGCGGAAGTGATCGATCGGCTCCATCGACTCTGGCTTCAATTCACTTTCTATTGAAAAACCGTCGCCCCTCTCTCTGTAACTGCTGCTGTCAGACTCATCATTTTGGTCTTAAAATGTTCGTATTAACCCGCTCTACATGATCCTAGGGTTTTTATTTTGCTATTTTGTCCTTAAATCAAGAAATGAACATTAATAACAGACAAAGCAGGAGCCGTCTGTCCCCTAGATTGCTTCCCCTTCGTGCAGGGACTCCCTAAAAGTTTGGCATTTTTTCATCTTTTCTTTTACTTTCCGTTGATGCATCAAACACAGTTATGCCAAACAACAGCCACTTTGTGTTAGTGGCTTTGCTCGCAGGTGTTGATTTTCATAAATATATTTTCACACTTAGGTTAAGGTTAAGGTTAGGATCAGGTAAGTTTAGGGTTTGTTGACAGGTTTGCTCACCGGGTCTTGGCAAAACTGAGCCGTAAGTGAATTAGGCGACTGTATTTAACGGATTATAAAAAATACTGTCAATGTCGCTGAACCTTAGTATTTGCTGTAATTACATCAGATGATTATGAAATGAACTCACTCCATTTAAAATACAGCCCACAGCAGTTGATTAGCTTTGATTGACATGGAACACTAAGCCCTGCCCCCGGACGAAATTCCGAGAATTAAGGGAGTCTCCAGCGCTGCAGGCAGGAAGAGGCGTTACCTTCAACATATATATTTCAAAATGAGGCAATGAAAACAGTGTGTACAAAAAAGCTTTTCGCTCAAGTAAACGCGTCTGTGCACATTGAACGCAGTGTGGGATCATCTCAGTTACACAATTTTAGGAATCATAATGTAAGGAATTTCTGATTTAGACTAATCCAGACAACTTCATGGACAAAGAAAAGATCTAATCCCCCAGTATAGACAAATTCACAAACACATTTCACAGGAAAAAATGTCCGCTGTCTCCTGCAGGTGTCCAGAAGCCCCGTCTTAGTCCTGGTCCTGCTCTGAACCCCAAGGAAATCCCAGAGACTCTCCAGATTAAAGAGGAGCCAGAAGAAGAGAGCATCAAACAGGAGGAAGAGGAAGAGAACGTCAAACAGGAGGAAGAGGAAGAGAGCGTCAAACAGGAGGAAGAGCAGCTGCAAGTGTGAGGCTCCACCTTTTCAAACACACGCCGCTACAATTTTATTATCTAACTGATCTTATCATCTGCTGCCTTTAATGTAAATCTGTTTAAAAATCAAGATTCAGGGCATTTCAGAATAGTCTGAAATATGATTTACTAAACACATGTGCAGGGTTAGCAGGTTTTATACATGAGGCTCTATACAGACAGAGATGAACTTCTCCACACAGGACAATATCATTCCAAACCCCGTGTTTTTGATTCATTTTGATTTTATTTGAACTTCTTTTCAGGTGTGTCCCCGAGTCCAATGCTGTGTGTGTGAAGACAGAAGAGTCCTCACTGCTTCAACAAAAAGAGGACACACAGGGAGAGGACATCAGCTCAGAGACTGAAGGAGACACGGAGCATTCTTCTGACAACGATGAAGACTGGAGAGCTCCATTCAGCTGTTCAGCTGCACAGATGGAGACAGAGGCTGATGGAGACCGCGACAACCAAGTCCAGATCAGAGCCAGAAGCACCACTGCACCAAACTCAGGTCTATCCCCCAAAAACAAGTCTGCACCAGAGACCAGTGCCACTGTGAACAATGGAAACGCGACGGGAACAGCCGAAGGAGCTGAGACCAGGAAACACCAGTGCTCTTTTTGTCTAAAGATATGTGGATCTAAACAGAACTTACAAAGACACATTAGAGTTCACACAGGAGAGAAACCATTCAGCTGTTCAGTCTGTAAGAAAGCATTTGCTCTGACGGGCCACCTCACAGTACACATGAGAACACACACGGGGGAAAAGCCTTACAGCTGTTCAATCTGTGAGAAAACATTTTCCCGAAAGACTTATCTTGCAGCTCACATGACAACACATACAGGAGAGACACACTGCAGCTGCTCAATCTGTAAGAAATCATTTCCTGCCAAATCTAATCTTATAGTGCACATGAGAATACACACGGGGGACAAACCTTACAGCTGCTCAGTCTGTGAGAAAGCCTTTAATGTAAAGGGTAATCTTGCAGTTCACATGAGAACACACACCAGTCAAAAACTATTCAGCTGTTCAATCTGTGAGAAAACATTTCCCAAAAAGTGTTATCTTGCAATACACATAAAAACGCACACAAGCGAGAAACCTTACAGCTGTTCTGTCTGCAGGAAAGAGTTTGCCCTAAAGGGAAACTTTGTAAAACATATGGCAACACATACAGGAGAGAACCCCCATGGTACATACATATACAACGCATCAAACTCGCCGACTTAGACGCTTGAAATGTCTGTCAGCCGAGGGCGGCTTTGACACGAATGACTTCTACATATGTGGAAATCCTGGAGCTGATTTCATTTCTTGTTTTATATGCATGCATTTGTGTATATATTTGTTTGTATGGGTTCCCATTACTGTACTTTTGTAACAAGTCGTCTTCCTGGGGCCCTTTAAAGGACACATAATATATATTCTTGTGGCTTTTATTTCTTTGAGATTTGTATTTTACATTTTCTAACTTCAAATAATGTTTTAACAGTTGGAAAACATGTTTTATAGACTACACCTTTATTTCCTGTAAGGTATTTAAGTACTTGAGCTCCCTCTGCTGTCAGCAACAGGAAAGAACAACAGGAAAATAAATGAAGCCCTGGCTTAGACAACGTGAATGTGAATGCTGTGAATGTGCGATGCCAATAGAGCCATGATTAGACGTGAACACAATTTGACAGCAGAACGATGCCCTGTGACGACATCACGGGACATCGTGCTGTGGTGGATACAGACCCAGATGTTTGCTTGGAACGAAACTGAAAGTAGTCCAAGAATTTAAGGATCTGAGTTACATTGGACCCACAGCTGTCGTTCAAACAATATGTAAAAGGAACAGTGCATATAATCAAATATAACTTATCAACCAGTTGAACCAGTTTAGTGCCGTACCAGAGAGGCCCACCCGGTCCTCTAGTCTCTGTAAGAGGATCCCATGATCGACTGTGTCAAAGGCAGCACTCAGATCTAACAGGATCAAGACTGAGACTTTGCCTGCATCTGTGTTCAGGCGGATGTCATTTGTCACCTTGATAAGAGCAGTCTCAGTGCTGTGGTGGGGTCTAAAACCTGACTGGAAAACAAAAGAGTTGTTCATTTGGACAAAATTAATAAGCTGTTAGTAAAGTACTTTTTCAAGGACTTTGCCTAAAAACGGCAGATTTGAGATTGGTCGGTAATTGTTCAGTACTGTGGCATAAAGACAGTTGTGTGTATAGTGAGTGTGTCGTATGTTCACACAACTCCAGTATGTATTTGATGATTATGGTTAAAAGGTCAAAGTCAGTTTTGCATAATAAGTGTCCTAATGGGAAAAAAAATGATGCAAAGCGTCAACACGTTATTTTTATCCAGCCCTAAAAGAAGAAAACATAAAATAAAAAAATAAAATAACCCTTGCTAACAGGATATTAGGCCTCATTCATGAAAGTTTTCTTAAAAAAGATGATGCTGACAGAACTCTACGCCAGATTCACAACACATTCTTAAAGAGGGGTGTTACATCCCAGCTCGTGTGGGTCA
>KN484774.1:0-10271 GCA_000787095.1 Periophthalmodon schlosseri
GAATTCTTACTTTAGAGGAACCTAATGCCCACGTTGTTAGAGGCATTACAATATTTACTTAAGAAAACCTTGTTTTTACTGTCTGCTATTTCATACTCCCACTGGTTCCATATTTTTTACATTACTCCACAGCACAATTCATCAAAACTTAATGTTAAAAGCAGCCACTGTATGTAGGCTGCCCCGAGTGGATTGGAAACATTGGCAGCTTGAATACATTCTGTGGCCTTTCTTCTTTCTTTTCTTTGCAACATTCTATTCTATATATCTATTCTGTGAAACGCATTTTGGTGTCCACTACTATATAGGAAGTTTAGTGTTATGATTATTGAGAGAAGAATGATCACTTTTACAGTTTTTCACAATTACTCACGATGGTGAGTGATGTGAACAAAGGGTAAAGCTGTATTATGTGCAAAGTAAAGGCAAAAGGAGTGAAGCGTCTTATTTAAGAGCGTCTGACTTAGTGTTGTCACGATACTAAAATTTCAAACTCAATTTGACCAAACTGTGAAATCATTAAAGTTTCAGTATGTAACTTTCTGAAGGTAGCATGTCACTTGCTAGTGTCCATGGATATACAAAGTTATAAGCTTACTTTAGAACATTCTGCACAGACATGGATGTGGATCAATGCAATAAACAACCAAAATGAAAAACAAAAAAACAAAAAAAAAATGCTTTTATTCTATTTTTTGGCTACAAAGTTACATACTGTGGCTTTAAATCACCCACATTCACATTGTCTAATAGCTCACCATTCCTTTAGTATGTTGCCAGCTTTATGAAATAAAGGGCGACAGTAGCTCGGTGTTTGTCCACTGCTCCGAAGGTTGACTATTCGAATCCCGCTCTCAGCGTAAACATCATTTGTTGAGTGGTCAGATCCACTTACACACAGATTGGCGGTGCGATTCCAGCTCCCACAGATGAATACTGTCATTGTGTCCTTGAGCAAGACACACCCAACTCGCCCCTATCTGCGTGCACTGATGTTTGAATGTGTGTGTGAATGGGTGAGTGGTTCCTTGATGTAAAGCGTTTTGAGTGCCTTGAAGGTGGAAAAGCGCCGTATGAAAATGTGACCATTTCTCAATTTTAAAATTGTATGAATGATAAGTAAAGGGTGTAACTTTTTTCATGAAGATGTTATTGCTTTGCCTGGAATATTCCACAGAGTTGCATTAACCATATCTTTCTTACATTTCTTCAGTTACAGTTTTTTTAACGCATTCGCATATTGTTAACATTTTGATATGGATAAGCAGGTGGCAGACCCTCCATCAAATAAGTTACAGCCAGGTTACAGGTCAGATCTGTGGAGAGGCAATGTAAGAATTCATGGTTTTCAAAGCAATATATACACATCTGTAACTGAAAAACATGCATGATAAATGAGATTAATGCTGTGCATGCTGTGGAACATTTCAGGCAAAGCAAAAAATTCTCCATCAAGACAGGCAGAAACACATTTAATTTAGTTTACTTCTAAAATGTTCTTATAGTGTTTCTTAGTTCTTACGGTTATATTTTGACCTAAAAATGACATATCGATTCACCAAACAATCTTGTCAACTCACTACTACCATATGTACTTTGTCTTGTATATATGAAAGCACTTCCTCGATGCTCTCTCACTCTATTATACATGGGGCTTGATGTAAAGTTCTGTGCGGCCGTCTGATCTCCCTGTCTACTGTGAATGTATCTTTTAAAGCAGACACAAGATTATCACAGAACCGTTTGCATAGTAGGAACCCACTTTTGTAGCTTCATTTTCTCGGAGGGCGAAACGATTGTGGATGTGAACAATGGTATGATAAAGCAAAGTGCAAAGTGCAAAATAAAGGCGAAAGGAGTCAAGTTTCTTGCTCAAGGGGCTTTAGCATAGGGTTGTTACAATTCTAAAATTTTTGTTTTGATACTAAGGAATAGACTCATTACTCAACACCAATTGCGTTACCACGATGATAGTTAAAAAAAACAAAAAAAAAAACATATTAATTAATTATTTTGACAATAGAATGTGATTTTACAACTTTTTTATTACCTTATATCTGTGTAATCCCTTAGTCGTCTAGGTATACTATGTTGTCTTATACTTGTTCTGATGCAGCTCAAGATCATTCTAAAGCTATTCAGGAAAGGTTCATGTTTGTCCTGTAACTTGTTTAGTACCTGTTCAAATGAGTATCTAGTTTCAATACTAATTGATTGATTGATTTTTGATACTTTTGACAACTGTAGTCACACTAAGGAGGGGGTACGCACTGCAGTGCAATGATTGGACAAGAGAGAACGCAGACAAGACGGCAAAAAGATATGAATAGAAAATAAGAACTTATACGTAGAGCTGACATGCAAAACAAAGCTAGTGGAAGTTAGCAACAGCTGTTTCCTGTTTGTCCATGTACACAAAATGCATCAAGATCAACGTCGAGATGGAAAACATTGTATTTGTAATGCAGACAACCAGCAGCCATTACGTAAAGACGTTAATATGTAGTGTGCAGAGAGGTTAAATGAATGCAGAAAAAATAACGATAAACATGTCTACTCTAACTTTAGTCACGTCACAGCGCCACAAACTTGGAATTACTAAATGTCTTTTTGTGAATTGCTTAGATCTGCTTATGATTCGATCATACACGAATTATACTTTTTCATTAATTCATGGGATGATTGTAGTCAAAATGCAGCTTGGGTGTTCTTTGCCCATGGAAACGAGGCTATAACGACGTAGTCATATACATACATAATTACAAGGTTTATTTCAGTGTTGCCTGGGAAACAGCTGAGTTCACTTATCATTTGCCATAAAAAATAAATAAATAAATAAATCACACCACATGTGTTCCACCGCAAAGTTTGCTGTGATAAAAACTGACCTTGTGTTTCTCTGATTGTGTATAAGTGAGTAGTTTTGCTGGCAGTCGCCGTGCACTGTGGGCTTTTGGACGAGTGGAATGGAAAATGTCGAATGTCAAAATGTGATGAGGGTTTTGATACTGGTGGTTTTCAGATTCTAGAGTGTGATGATGTCATACTCCCAGATGGGGGGCAAGAGCCAATTTTTCCTCTTGATTACAATGTACTTTGCCATGAAATATCTAAAAGGTAAATGCACAAATGTTGAGCCTGATAATGTATATGACTGGACCCTAGAACTCACTGGATTTCAACAATTTCAGCATTTTAACAATATATTTTTTAGCTGCCCCCCATCTGTATTAAATATTATTGGCCTATATAATGTTGTGATGCCATCTGAAACACAGCAATGAGGGTTTTTCACATTCCAGTGCAGTAGACTTTCAGTGTTCAACTATTTGTCCCCTTAGAATTATAAGGTTCTATCTGACATGTTTGTCAAATTTAAGTTACTCATATATTCTTGTTCCTGTGTGCATACTGTACATTATATCAAAATGGAGCTTGGTGTTTTTTTGAGGATTTTATGAGCAAAGACACATGCAATTATGAAGATTCACTTGGTGTTCTAAAGTTCTATCCGCCTGAATCAATCAGAATATTTTTAATTAAAACTGCAAGAAGTGATAAAGGGCCTCCTCAACCCTTACGACCACAGAAGGGCACACTTCAGTGAGAGGGCTGCCTATCACCACCACCTGGACCACTGGAACATAAGTTGTTTTGGGATATTTTGTACATAGAACCTTATAATTCCAAATGAATAATGCTTTTTCAGAATTAGAAGGTTCTATTTCAAATACCGAGCATACCCATTTTCACAAATTTCACAAATGTAATTTTCTCAGTTAGACTTCCCTGGGGGTAGCTTTAATTCCATGTGTCAAATAAATGTACAATTGCTTTTATTTCTGCTGTACAAGAGGTCAAACTTTAAACCTAAATATCTCAGAAGTACCCAGAATGCAGATAGAACCTTCTAATTGTAAGGGGATGTATTGGCGTGTGGTGATATGGTGACTTTTGAACTTTTAATGTCAGTATGCAGGGAGATCAACTGACATGGCCGATGACAGTACCAATATTTTAGAATCTGGAGCAGCCAATCTCAATTAGCCCCGTCGATCCTTTTGGGACGATTTTTATAATGATTAAAAATGACTACAGTCTCAATTAGTGTCTACACTGTAATGCACCACATATAGTATATTAAGGAAAAAATACAACAATAGAAATTATTTTTAAACATCCAGAACTACTAACCTGTAATGGAGCAGTCTATCCATATTTTGTGCAGTGGCCTCTTTGCACTAAAGTGTTTAAGCAGTTGGTCGGCCCATACAAAATACAGAAAAGAATTGCATTATCTTTGTCCACTGTACTAAACGCCACTAATAAATCTTTCTCTCCTCTCTCTCCTCTCTCATGCCCCCTCCCTGCAGTGGACGAGTACGCTGTGGAAGGTAAGACTGATGTTTATTGCTCTTCCTCTGATGGCTCTCCTTAACGCCGTCACGGATGCTAAAGCTAGCTGCTCCTTTAATGGTGTGTGACCTCCATTCTGCGGAGGGGCATTGTCAGTTTGGACTGCGGTTTTCAGTGACTTCCAGGGGCCCAAAAAATCACCTTGGCAAAAAAATGGTCAATCTTGATTTATCCTTTTATCTGTCTTCTTTGTTTTTCTTTTATTTATGTATTTATTTTGAATTTTTACGTTCTGCTGTTGATAACATGACACAAAAACACTATATTGAAAATGTCAAGCAAGGATTCTACAAGATTACAGACCCTTTAAAAGTTTTCAAACAAATACATTTTGAATTTCATAAGAGAGGCAACTGGAGGCAAAAATGAAGTGGAACATAATACGATTTCAAAGGAAAAAATGTGATTAACCACAGAATATCACGAGATTATGTTTTTTTTTCCTTAACTGGGCAAAGATTTGACATGTTGACCCCATAGTAGTTTTCATTGTATCTACTGATATATTGTCTACTCCAGGGGTCGGCAACCCGCGGCTCCGGAGCCGCATGCGGCTCGTTCATCCTTATACTACGGCTCCGCGTGGCTTGGGAAAATAAATTATAAGTATTTAATTAAGTGTATTTTATTTGTGTTAGGTCATTTTTAAATTGTAGTTCTAAATTGGAAGATAATTGTGATCTTGAAATATTACAATAAAATTATATTTTATTATTTTTCGTCGCTCAAAATAAGTATCACACTCGGTAAACCCGCCAAACACATTTATCGAGACTTTCCATCCCCGACACATAAACATGAAGAAATATGCATTTGGAGTCCTGTCGATCTTCGGATCCACATGTGAGCCACTATTTTCCACCATGAATTATGTTAAAAACAAACACCGCTCACACCTCACAGACGACAGCTTACAGTTCTGCGTAAAGATGAAAGTGACTCCGTACAGCCCCGATTTGCAGACGCTGTGCGCAGAGGTTCAGGAGCAGAAGTCCCATTAACCAGGTAAAATAAATATTTATGCAGATATTTTACAAATACTATAGTTGTTTATACAAAGCGTAAAGGTAAAAAAGAAACAATACATACAGACTTATCTTCATTTTCAAGTATTTTCGGCTCCCAGTGTTTTCTTTTCCATGGAAACCGGGTCAAAATGGCTCTTTGGGTGTTAAAGGTCGCCGACCCCTGGTCTACTTGAATATACTTTTTGTGGAGCTCAAATACAATTTTCAGCTTAGAAAATAATATTTTGTCCATCCTTGGCAATAGAAAAGCAGCCAAAAGTGTCATTTGTTTGCAGAGAACCCCACAACCCCCACACACTGAAGTAATCTTTATATAAAACAATTGGGTAGCATTAAAAGTTAGCATAACTGTGAGCTACCCAGAACACCCTGTGTGCAGAGTCAAAATAGTTTTTATTATAAAACAACTTCAAATTATTAACATTTAAATCTAATGTCAGCCTATATCTGAAAAATCTATTATGGTGTACATTTTGCCTCCAGTCACCTCCTTTCCAGAATTTTGAACATTCTGATGACATTTTAAAGGGTCTATAGCACCTTCTGTCTTGTCCCAATTTCAACACAAGTGAGCGATGGTTGCCAGTGGGATCCCTCGAGGGCATTATTACCCCTCGGGCCAAGCACTAAGACATGCTATAGCTAGCTTAATGGATGGAAGCGCATTAGCTTGTCTTTCTGCAGGCTTTACAGTGTTTCATTGATATGCTATTTGTGAATGGGTGCAGTTATTGTTCAAATGCCCTTGTCAGTCAAATTGATAGACTTGAATCCATGCGTTGACTAGTAAAGTAGTTTGAAGTAGCTGCAGAAGTACTGTAGAAGTTGCACTGTTTTGGACACTTGGATTTGATGGATTACCTGTTGATGATTGGCATCAGATAGGGAAATTATTTTAAAATTACCAATTGGAGGTAGCATACATTGAGTTTGAGTCAAGTGTATTTTCTGTCTCTCTCTTTTGCTCTAGTAGTCTTGAGTTTTATTATGACAGTAATGTATTTATTTATTTATTTTTTCTAATTTTCTCATTGAATAATGATGAAGTTTGGTGTTGTGAGGTTGAAGAATAAATCTTTGACAGAAACGAGATTTAATTCTGTTGTCTTTAATGTATGTAATTGTAATGCTTTGTTACAGTATTGAATTGTGGTAATCTATTTACAGTGACATTTTATGCCAGTTAGATCAAGAAGAAGAGAAGATATATTTAGTTTATAGATGAGATCCAATAGTGTGAAAGTCCATTACTGAAACTGTGTAAATACATCCAAACCAGATCTATATAGAGTGATTGTGTTGGATGGCGGACGCTGGCTCACACTGGCTGCCGTTCTGCCTTTGATCTGTCAATAAGTTTTGTTCGATAGCTATATATACTGTCACATTTTTCCTCCTAATCCAAATATACCATTTCTATTTAGTCAGTCTGGAAGTTATATTGCTCATCAATCCATCTGGATCTACCATTCCCAGACCCAGCTCACATCACCTATACTTGGAGTGGTTTCCAAAAGGATTGTCTGTCCAGGACATATAAAATTCCGGTGTGCTCAGTTCAACTCGGACTAGCCCATGCTAGCACAAAGCTAGCCATCCAGTGGTCCCAACTCCCAAATGCAAAAAACATAGTCTTCTGGTGCGGCGATGTTCTACAACCTTTGGATTATTGCAAGCTTCCTCTCCCTTTCCGTAATTAACAATCAGCCTTCTCCCAGTACAATCTCAACGCAAAAGTTTTGCAAGTCCAAAGCTCCGTGCTAGCTCTAGCTGCTGCAGTACTGCGCTTCAACCCTCTGTGGACTCAACAACCACTGACGCCCGCTCTGTGCAGACACTATCCGGCAACATGGATTTCTCCACTACTCTCGTCCTCCTCATCGAGGCTGTGGACACCCATTCTCCTACAACTTCTCATCCGGCACCACCATCCCTTCCCTCTGGTCACACCGCTCTCAGACTTCTGCATTACGTCAGCACAACAAACAGCACGTGAATCTGGCCAATCTCCATCCTCTCTCTCGCTGTCTGGACCTCACTACTAACGCACATCACCTGAAACTGTCTCTTCTCAACACCTGTTCACGCAACAAGAGCCTCGTCCTCTGCAAATACATCATGGACAATAACTTAGATTTTCTCTGTCTCACTGAAACTTTACACAAGCCCTCAGTCTACTTCTCTCTTAATCAGGCCACACCTCCCAGATTTACATACATTGAAAAACCTCGTGCTGATGGGAGGGGTGGTGGCACAGCAATTATTTACAAAAAGGACATTAAAATAACTTCCAACACCCTCTCAAATATTCACTTATTTGAATACACTGACCTTGAATCATCCAGTCCCTCCTCCTTAGTCACTTGTGTTATTTATCGCCCTCCCAAGCCAAACACCTTTTTTCTCTCAGAACTCACAGACTTTCCAACCCAGCTATGTGCTATCTCCTCATCCATCCTTCTCCTTGGCGACTTTAATTTTCACATTTACAATAAGAACTCTAAACCTATCAATAAGTAAATATTCCCACCCATACTCATGGTTACATCCTGGATCTGGTTTGCTCCACCAGCATCACAGATCACAACCTCTCCAGTCATAACCTCCATATCTCAGACCTCTTGGCCCTGACCTTTGAAATCAACCAATTGCAGCTACCAAAACAAAATGCAGTATAAATGCAATCTATTGACCCATCTGCTGTCTCTGCTCTTCTCCCCTCCCCCTCTGTCTGATAACCCCTCAGAACTTGTTGGCTGTTACAACAACACACTCTCCTCTTCTCTTGACGAAGTGGCCGCCTTAAAAACTAAAACAGTCTCTTTTACACACACACCCCTGAACTCCACAGAATGAAATCCCGTAAGCACCAGCTAGAGTGACAAAAAATCTGATTTGACTGTCCATCTCCAAAGTTACACAGGCAACATCCAGCAATAGAATGCCCTCAGTGCAGCCCAGTCAAACTACTACTCCACTGTTATTCAATCTGACTCCAATAACCCCAAATTCTTAGCCCAGCATAAACACTTCATCATCCTACACAGTAACAAAATGGAATAGCTTCATGTCCTTTCAGTCTAAAATCAACACTATCTACACTCTCAGTCTCCCTTCAGCCCACACAGCCCCTGTTCCTGACCCACCTCCCCGTAATACCACTCAGCAGCTCTCTCGTACCTGTACAGCTCACCAAACTCCTCTCCGGCATCAAAACTTCAACTTGCTCCCTGGATCCAATCCCCTCCCCTCCCATCAAAGCATGTTTCCCCACCACTTCTCCCTTAATCACAACCATCATAAACTTTCTTATCACTGGCTCTTTTCCACAATTTCTCAAGCTGGCATCCATCACCATCAATCTTCAAAAAACCTGGTCTTGACCCCGACAACTTTGCAAACCTCTGGCCCATATCCAACCTTCCCTTCCTGTCCAAAATCCTCGAATGTGTCATAGCTGCACAATTACAAACCCACCTAAACCCCAACAGTCTTTTCAAACCATTCCAGTCCGGTTTCTGTCAAAAGTACAGAACAGAAACAGCCTCCTCATGGTAACAAATGATCTCCTCTCCTTTGATTCTGGCCACCTCTCCATCCTCATTCTCCTGGACCTCACAGCAGCATTTGACACCATCAGACACTCCATCCTCCTCTTCTCCTGCCTCAAGATCTCCCTTAACATCTCTGCCTCCGCTCTGTCCTGGCTCCATCCTACTTTATAAACCGACTACAGTTCATCAGCATTAATAACTGCTCCTCCTCCACTGCTCCAATTTCACACGGTGTCCCCCAAGGTTCGGTGCTTGGTCCTCTCCTATTCATCCTCTATATTCTCCCATTTGGCAACATCATCCATTTTACTGCTATGGCGACGACATACAGCTCTAAGTCTTCACTTCATCGTAATCTCAACAAGTTGGTCCACCCTTACACACTACCTAACTGACATAAAAACCTGGATGACAGACAACTTTCTCAAACTGAACAATGACAAAACAGACATTAAAATCATCGGTCCAAAAAGTCATCAAACTCACCTTAAACTTCTGTCTCAATTTTCACTCCATCCTCACTCGTCCAAAACCATGAAATCCCCTTAAACCCCAGCCTCTCATTTCATATGTTAAACAAATAACCCAGACTGCTTTTTTCCATCTCAAAAACATTGCCCAACGCCGTCTATCACTCACTTTCTCTGCTGCTGAAACCTTAATCCATGCATTCATCACCCCCAGAATCGACTACTGCAACAGTATCCTTTACAGCACACCCTCAGAAACTGTCAACAAATTACAATGCATTCAAAACTCCCCTGCCTGCCTCCTCACACTCACTCGATCCCACAAACACATCACATCTGTAATCCACAACCTCGACTGGCTCCCCATCCCTCCGCACATCCACTTCAAAGTCCTCCTCACCACCTTCAAAGCCCTCCACAACCATGCCCCCTCCTACATCTCAGACCTGCTGCAGCCCCACACTCCTCCTGCAGGACCAAGCTCCGAACCTAGGGAAACAGCCTTCTCCAACACCACCCCCACCCTCTGGAACTCACTACCTCAGCAAATCCATGATTGCACTCTTCACCTTCAAGAAACTACTCAAAGCCCAGCTATTTAGAACTGCTTTTAATCTTTAACCTGCTTTTATAACTATGCCTATATTTTTTTTCTGCTTACCTTGTGTGTTTTTGGGGTTTTTTTGGGTTTTTTTTTTAATGTACACTTTTTAATTGTATTTTTTTGTGCAGTGTCCTTGAGTATTTAGAAAAGTGCTATATAAATTAAATGTATTATTATTATTATTATTATTATTATTATT
>KN484776.1:1978-21467 GCA_000787095.1 Periophthalmodon schlosseri
CAGAATACTGGAAGGGCCATGTCTCTGCAACTTTCCGTTCTTTCAGAAGAAAAATATTGTTACTATGTTTATGTCTGTTCAAAGAGACTGCTGTACAAGAGCTGGTACACTTTAAATGGCTGTAATCAACGCTCCATTGATTTTGCTGCAGAACACAAAATCACTGGTTATGGGCCGAAATTGCGTTGCGATGTATTGAAGTGAAAAACGCGAAAGTGGAGGAGCTCGTTGAACCAGCGAAAGAGGGGTTTGGTCTGTGGCTTTTTGTGCTGTGAAAGAGCGAGGGAGAGAGAGACAAGGGAGGGAGAGAGAAGAGAAAGAGAGGCGAAAAGACAGAAAGAGCAGAAAATACGGAGAAATTGAGAGATAGAGAGGGGAGAGGGAAGGGAGGGAGACAAGGAGCGAGAGAGGAGCAGAAGAGAGATAGAATAGAGAAAGGAATGGAGATGAGACAGTGAGGAGAGAGAAGAGAGAAAAGACGGAGGATTGAGAAGAGAGAGTGTTAAATCAGACCTAGTGACCCCAACAAAATTGACTTTTTAGAGCTCTACTATAGCTATAACCATTTACTCACCTGTCTGCTGTATTTGGAGTGATTCGTGCATGTTTGAGCAGTCTTTAATCGCTTATTTTCAAGACGCCATATTGCCGATCAATCCGTGTTTTCACCGCACACTTCTCTGTACTTACTTGAATCTTCTACTTTTTTTTAATGGGTAATACACATAGGATTCGGCAGCGTGGCGTGGTCATTTTGGTACAAACGCTCGCTAGCATGATCTGCAGCTATCCATCGGAGGTGCCGACTCTTTGTTGTGACGACGTTTACGGCGACGCCAGCTCCCATTGGGCGCCGCAGTTTTCTAACGCGGGAGTCAGCGGACTTGTTTCTTTTATTAAGTCGTTTTAGATGAATATTGTGATTTAAAATGAGCAAATTATAACATCGTTTTAGATAATATTGTGATTTAAAATGAGCAAATTATAACATAATGATCCATGGGTGTCGTAGATTATAGCTTTAGCAGACAAGCACAATATGTCTTCTTTAAGAGAGTGGGATGACAGGGAGATGAACAGAGAAGAGAGAGGGGACAAAGAGGAGACAGGGAAGTAGAGAGAAGCAAAATAAAGAGACAGCAGCAGATAAGATGGGGAGTAGAGAAGATATAGAGAAGAGAGAGAAAAGCAGAGAAGATGGTGTGAAGAGAAAGAGAGGAGAGAGTGACGAGAAAGAGGAACAGAGACAGTAGAGATCTCTCACTACTAGACAGAGAGAGAGAAGAGAGAGGGAAGTCAGAGAAGAGGAAGAGAGAGAAGATCAGATAATAGAGGGAGTAGAGATGATACAGAAAAAAAGGGGAAGAGAGGGAGAGGGAAGAGTAAGAATAGCTGAGAAGGTAGGGAGAGGAGCATATAGAGAGAGATGAGAGGGGGAAGTCAAGGAGGAGAGAGGCAAGAGCAGAAAAGAGACAGAGAATATATAGAGAAGAGAGAGAAACAGAGTGAACAAAGATGAGAGAAGAGAGAGAGAATAAAGAGAGTGAAGAGGAAAAAAAGAACAGAGTAAACAGAGTGATTGGGAGAGAACAGAAAGAAAAGATATAGAGAAGAGAGACGGAAGAGTGGAGGAGAGAGTCAAGGAGAAGATAGAAAGAAGGCACAGGAAAGAGAGGGACTGAACAGATATAGAGAAGAGAGGGAAAAGCATAGACGGAAAGAGAGAGAATAAAGAGAACGAAGAGAAGGCAGAGAGGAGCATAGAAAAGAAAGAGTGATGAGGTGCAAGAGCAGAGACAGAACAGAAAGAGCAGAGAAAAAAAGCAGGGAACTGAGCGAGAGGAGCAGAGAGAGAAGAGAGATAGCAAGAGAGAGTGCTGCGTGGGTTTGGGCACACATGGCTCCGCAGGTGCTGGGGCTCTAATCCAATGTGGCATCAGCACCAGGGCCACCTCCACATCACCCCAATTACTCCGTGTCCCCCACAGATCACAGCCATCTCAGCCAGTCTGGGAGGAGGCTCATTTGGGCTGTTTGTAATGAGCGGCTACAGGACTGAGCTAAGCCTTAAGAACAAATGTGTATGTAAACAATGCAATGTTAAGTTTGAGATGTCCCAGTGGTTAAGTTATTCATCAGCACATGACTTTTTCACTTGAGTCGTTATTTTCTGGCAAGACAAACAGACATATTTTTATTTATTCGATTCTTTTTTTCAGACCAAAGTTTAGTTTCTAACTGCTCACGCTCAGTCTTCTCCAGTGGTGTTACCGTGACGAGGAACAACACTATGGACTGGTACTGAGCAAACATCATTGTAAGAGAAGACCGCAAACCTTAAGGAGGCATGCAAAATACGGAAACGTGGCAGTCGGTCTATGAACTGGGACGGGGGGGCCTTTTTACTCTCTAACACCTGGGATACGTTCCGGAAGAAGTCGGACTGCAGATGAAGCTGTCGTCCTGCCGGTAAGACGACAGCACAAAACCCAGTGTAAATGAGCTGAACAGACATGTTGTCATAGCAACATCACTCTGCGGGCAAGCAAGAAATACACTTTGGACAAAAAAATTATCCAAAGACCAAATGAAGATCAGTGGACTATAGACACATGAAGCCACCATTATCAGTTTTATATGTGTTCATTGTAAAAAGGCACACTGTGTAACTTTTTGTTCAACCTACTTATAGCTTTGTTTAGTATGTCCCACCGTACGACATTAAACATATCTATTTTGAACTGATTCATTTGCAAGTGTTTTATTGCTATGGAAAAATTGTACATCGAAAACATGCATTCGTAGTGTGAGCTGGCTCGCCTCTCTACAGATGTGACCTGTAACTTGGTCTTGCCACTTAAATGTCACCATAGAGAAATATACGTTGAATCAACTACTGTGAAATGTTCTAGTCATATCAATAACAGCTACATTTAAAGTTTAACAGACATCCCACAAACAAATGCACTTCATGTCATGGGATGGGTACAAAATTTGTTCTTCTAATGTGATATATTATTAATAAATACCAAGGCTAGGACTTATCTAATTTAAATTTCTATTCCATAACAATACCTTACCATCCAAAAGTATCAATACACATTCATATAATAAATACATCAGTTTTATATTATGATTACATTATTATTCAATTACTATTCAACCTACACACACCTACAGGTCAGATTATTGTTACCCCTCTGATGAACATAACAAATAGAAATATTGTTCCAAGGTTTTATTCTTTGTTTACACCATCTGGACTGATACATTATCATAAAAACAGTTACTGTTATATTCAGAATATATTTGGCACAGTTCACAAAAAAAGGTCAACTAATATTTTGTTTAACAGTTAAAGCGCTTAAAACTTCACCAAAAATAAATGGATTTTTAAACTGTTATTTGTGTAAGCACCTTGCTATAAAACTGACACGCGCTCCTCCCCATCCATCTTCCTAATGCTTCTCAGTGTCATGTGGAGGTGACTTCACAGTTGACTTTGGTGCAGGGCTGACAGTTGGGGGTGTTTGGTGGGGGTACAGGACTAAGGTTTGGAGGGGAGAGGATGGGTCTGGACCATAGACTGTGTAAAGAAGTGGACTAAGGGAGTGTGACGTCACCCATAGCGTTCGGCTCCAGTCCAGTGAAGCTCATCGAGGCTAGCAGCGAATTTGGAGCCAAGTCGCATATTAGAAATTTTGACCGCAAGTGTCATAGCAACAAGAGACAATCCGGAGCGAGGCTGTTGAAGGTAACGCCCCTTCTCGCCCGCACCGCTGCTTTTGAAGGGAGTTGCTAAGGGTAGCGGGAGTAACCTCGGGGAAAGATGGCACTTGATTTGTCTGTTACTAATGTTCATATCTTGAGTTATAGACATAATAGCGAAGTAAAAATACCAGGATCATGTAGAGCGGGTCAATACGAACATTTTAAGACAAAATGACGAGCCCTACAGCAGCAATTACGGAGAGAGGGGCAACGGTTTTCCAATGTAAAGTGAATTGGAGACAGAGTCAGTGGAGTCTATGGTCTGCACATATGAGGAACAGTCACTACGTTTAAATGCACGAAATCCAAGTGCGCTTAATTCAGATAATCTTTGCCCCAAAACCTGTCAGACTACTCTTGTCCCAGTCTACAGCAGGTCAAAGAAGCGAATAGGTGCGAACCATAGACTGTATGTATAAATGGAGTTCCAAATAGGAAGTGAGCATGGGCTGCGCTTCCGGCTCCATCAACTCTAGTTCCAATTCTCTTACTATTGAAAAAACGTTGCCCCTCTTTCTGTAACTGCTGCTGTTAACATCGTCATTTTGGTCTTTGTTCGTATTGACCCAATCTACATGATCCTGGTGTTTTTATTTCACTATTTTGTCTGTAAATCAAGATATGAACATTAATATCAGACAAATCAGGCGCTTTCTTTTCCCGAGGTTGTTCCCGCTAGCGTTAGCAACAGGTTTGACTGATAGGGCCTGCACCACTGGTTTAGCAGGAAGCTGCGTTAACAGCTTCACTCCGGATTGGCTCTTCCTAATATGGAACTCGGCTCCAAATTCACCCCTATGTCCATTGCCATTCAGGTTGTATTACTTTGCATAGGGCTGCTGATCTTGACAGGAAATAAAATTCTAACGGACTACAGAGCCGTTTTAAAGCCTCCCAAAGAATCGGTGCAGCGTTAACTTGTTGGTCACATGAACAAAGAACATTTTACACAAATCAACCTACTCTATATCAGATTTTAACTTTTCCCAAATTTTCTATAGAAATTAATGGGATTACCGCCTAACCGGAAGTGCCACAGCAAAGAAACCGCAGTTTAGTCGCATTTACAGCAAAAGTGGGCGGGGTGGAATAAGGTCAATAACTGCTAGCCTCAAGTAGCTTCAATTGGCTGGAACCAAACTCTATGGGTGACGTCACATTCCATAGTCCACCTTTTCATACAGTCTATGGTGTGAACGGGGGCTACGAGGGGTTCAGGTGAGTCTAGTAATTTAGCGTTAGCACAAAAACTTGTTAAGGAAGTGATTCCAAGTAGAGGACACACTCGGGTCGGGAAAAAAGAGGATCAGACCACCCGCGGAGGCTGAGGATGAGATTTTTTTTTTTTTCTTACTGAGAAAGGTACTATCTATAGAATGTAGGACCTACATGGATTTACTGTCCGTACAAGGTCGTAAATGGATATACCTTTAACTGTTTACAGGGATGCAGAATATGTCAGAAAATATTGCTTGCAGTCACTGAATAGCTACAAGGGCCTCTTGTCACATGTATATGGATAGCTGCAGCTTGTAACTGAAGGAGCTGGTTGCAGTGAAGACGTCTTAAAATAAGTATGTGTATCACTTTTACTCAAGAAACAAGTTCATCTCAATGTCTGTAATACATAGTACTTAACACAAGCTTTAAAGCAAAGAGATTAGATTATAACAGAAATCATGCTTTCAAACTCAGGTATAATTACTAATAAAAACAACTATTATACATATAACCACACTTAGATAAATTCGCATTTTATCTTCAGACATGCTAGGAACCGCGTTACTCACAAGTTATTTGCTCTCCGCAGCATAAATATAAAGTTTTTTACCCTGTTGAACACGTGAGCCAGTCTGTGCCTTATGGAAATTTGACTGCGCGGTTACATGCAGCAGGTATCTGAGTACATATTGGCTTCTCCAGATGTGTCATTGGGATCTTTGAGATTCGATTCACAACACCTCAATGGGAGTTTGCGGATTTACAAGCATTTTGAAAAATCTGTTTAAATTGGACTAGGCCAGCTATCCGATTTCCCTGGCGTGCATGTAAACGTAGTGACTGTGAGTGGTGTAACACTTCAAACTCCGCCCTGCAGCCAGGTATTTGTAATCAAAAAGACTTGGCTGTAATCAGGTCATGAGTGATGTCACCAACTGCTGGAAATTGCAGAAGGAGGTAGAACAAACTTAGATTTAAACATTTTTGACCAGAAAGCTGCAAATTTACCTAGTTTGTACTAATGTTTCCCAAAAATGACTAAGAACCGTAGATAATGCTATTAAAACACCATGTACACAGTTTAAAAGCTCTTAGTCAAGTCAAGTCAATTTTGCACAGCAGGTACATGAATAACTGGAAAAAGACTACTAAAAGATGAGAAGGAAAACTGACAAATTGAGCTCTACAATCCTGCTCACTTTGAAGTCTGCTCTGGTTGCGGAAGTAGATTTTTCATTCATTTTTCCATTAGACTTTTAAAGATCCTATATTACACAAAAGTGACTCTTGTGAGTTTTAAGCAATGTTAGAACGTTGTTACCTCCTTAAAAACATACCCAGACTTGTATTATGCTTAATACTGACATGTTTGAGTAACCTTTTATTATTAGTCTGTCTACATCTCCAAAGCCCAAAATGCTCTGTTCCACCTTGTGATGTCACGAAGTGGTAGTTTTCAAGCTAACAGCTACCTTTTTCCCTTTTTTTAATAGAGATTGGAAATTCCAGAGCTGAAATCATCAAAGTGATTCTAGTGAAGGTGTATGGAGTTTAAAAACACAGTGGAGCACTTCCTGTATTACCGCTCAGTGACACACAAGGAGTGACTTTTTTCTGTTTGTGAGAAGAACTCAGCCTAAATATGCAGGGTTTGTGTGAATGAAACAAAACGCAACTCCAGGAATGTTTTTGATGAGGAAACATTATGACATAGATCAGAAAATGGGCCCTTTAAACTGTTATTCATGTAAACGCCTTGCTAGAAAACTGACTCCTGCTCCTCCCCATCCATCTTCCTAATGCTCCTCACTGTCACGTGGAGGTGACTTCACAGTTGACTTTAGTGTGCAGTTGACAGTTGGTGGTGTTTTGTGGCGTACAGGACCAGGGTTTGTGGGTGTCCCGTATACATGCAGGCCGGTACAGCAGGTAGTCCAGCTGGTGCGGACAGAAGAGGAATGGTTTTTGGGACCCGCCCATCCATCACACTCTGCCCTCTTTTCTCTAGCCGAATCCATCACCGGAGATTTGGCCCGCAGTCACTTTGTCAACCTCGGTCATTTTCAAAAGGGAGGGGGATAGATGGGAGGATTTGAAAAGAAAGTTGTAAAGTAAGTATTGTATCACTGTTTAAAGGGGGTATTATGCAACATGGGCTTTTAGGAGGTTTCTACCATGTTATATAACGTTGCTCCCTCATCAGAAACATGCCTGAAGAGATTTTAGACGGTTAGCAGTACGATCCTGTCCAATTTTACATAAATATACAAAAGCAGAATACAAAACAATACACTACAACTTCACAAACCTGATGCAATGTGCAGTAGTTTCATAACCCAGATGCACGCGGATTGTGTTGTGATGTGCTCTGAAGGGGGAGTGATTTAGGTCATTTTCCCACATCTGTCTGCTTGAAGCGTGTTGTCATAGAAATAAGTTCTGTTTTGGTAAACAGTGCACCCTAGATTTAGTTCTGAACTTATTTCTATGACAACACGCTTCAAGCGAACAGAGCCGTGTGAATACGCGCACACACGCTCGCTTCCCCTGTGGCTAAATACACTGTGACGACTGTACGTGGAGGAGGCGTGGTGGCTGAGGAGAAAAAGCTTTTGGGACGACACACAGACAGACCCAGGCTCACCTGTGCAGACAAAGGCAGGGGGAGACTAGTCTTTTTCTGGAGACTGATATTAAATTGATCCAAACAACAGCTCTGTAGCACCCAGTTATACAAATATACGTGATCTGAGTGCTTTTTTGCCCAATTCCAAGCACTTTTAGTGTCAGCGCGGCCTGCATAGGTCAACTTGAGGTCGGCCGTGTTCACATCACACTCGCCCCGCTCCAGCGTGCGAGTGGAGTCGCTTTGAGACCTCTTGTTTCAAGCGTTCTTGGACCAGCCATTTACTGCGGTCCCGAGTGTGACTGTTGGGTTCACACCAGCCCAAGCTCCGCTCTCGGAGCAAATGCTCTTTTACATTGACCTAACTAGAGGCAGTGTGAAACGACCTTAGAAAGGAGAGCAGAGACACATTGAAAACGAAACTGAAACTAACTACATTTCTTTAATACGTTGTTTTTCTGCAAATATAGCGTCTTCAAACCAACAAAAGGTAGTGTGGTGATCTAAATATGTTAAGTGTTAGTAGTTAATACCATGCTGAAGTGTAATACCACCTCTTTAAACTTTGCTTGGTTTCTTTTTAAGAGTTCAGCCAGACACAAGTACACTTCTTTTCCTAACAGGGATTTTTCTAACACCCATAGAGAAGTAAATACAGTCCACTTCAGCTGTCAATAGCCACATGAAGTTTTTTATTACATTTCTACCGAAAAATTGCGAAAAATCCGAAGCTCCCGGTGCTTAAAAGAGTCCCTTACATTTCGACCGCTGACACATTGATCCGTGGCTGGTATGAACCCACATCCATAGTGTGTTTAAAATCCATCACCCCTGACCCTCCAGTTGCTCCGTGTGGACACATCACAGATTGCCAATCTTGTTCAAACAGTGTTCCCCCAGAGGGCCATAGTGGGACAACACGCACTTTTACTATATCTCCCAATGTAATGCTAACATTTCAATCCGCCATGTTCTAGGTCACTATTACTGCGCCGGGAAACCATGGGGGCAAATTGAAAGCAAGACAAATAGATAGGGCCCATAGGAAGGAACATTTATCAACAGACAATCTTGTTCAAGTTTCCCAGGAGCGGCACAGGCCAAGATGTTTTAGTATGAAGGTGTAAAACAGAGGTGGGTAGTGCTGCATTTACTTGAGTAATGTTTTAATATAGTTGCACTGGCTAGTTTTCAGACATTCTACTTTTACTTCTACTTGAGTAATATATTTGATAATGTAACAGTGCGCTTACTTGAGTTGTTGGTTCCTCTTCCCACTGTGAGTAAGTCTACAAGTAACAAAAACTTTATGTTGACTATGTGAAATGATTTGAACATTTGTGTTTCTTGTATTGCTCATTCAGATATAATGAAGGAGCAGTGCAGGATGATCAGATGATTGAGTTTTTTTCCCTCAAATTTTCTATTTCTGTTCTTTGAGAATACAGCATTTTGTGCGTCATTTAATGTTTTGTCCTTCTAATTAAATTAATTTCGAAAATTAATCAGATCTTATGTCTAGACAGTTTTGTGAAGGCTTTCAGCACAGACAAGTGCACGGACTAGTTTAACAGAGTTGTCATTTGCAGGTAGTGACTATTTATCTAATAGCATCTAATGTAAAGCAGACTCCAGGCTGGGCAGGTGCACACAAAAACATTTGAATATATTTACCGTGCAAAATAGTGGGCTTTCTTTTACGCCAGATGCCCGTCCAGATTCAACCACCAAAGGCAATGACTGTATCACTCCGGAATAGAGCCAACAACCATTTAGTTAGTGACCAAACTAACATCCAGCAACCCTACATTTTGACATTATTAGTAAACTAGTGACAATTAGATAGAGGATTATTGGTGATTATATTTTTACTTGATTCTCAAAAATAAAATGCACAAATGTGTAACCTTATATCTTTTAAATTGGCTATTTTACTGCAAAAATGTACATAATAAAGAGCCTGTACCATATTTTTCTATTTATTAGAGCAACATTTGTTTTGCAGTATTACAGTTATGTCATATAAGCAGCTCTTGAGGTCAACATATGTCCGCTGTGTACTGTCTGCATCTAATTAGAAATTGTTTTATTGTCAGAGAATCAGGAAGTGTGTGTTAGCATGCTAGTTGAAATATTAAAATATTAAAAAATATAAATATTCACCTCAATGGGCTTATAAACTCGTTGCGGTGAATAATTAGGATGCTCGGAATGCATGATGTAAGTGAGGAATAACTTTGGACCACTGCAACCCGTTTAAAATGAACATTTTTCATTTTAAAACCAGTAATGTTAACTGCCATCCCACCTCCTCTACACCGCAGCAACAGTGTTATGATAATATCTGCAAAGTTCCACTCCAGTTTAGAGTAATTTGCTCCAATCTTGTGTAATTATTGCTGATTTAGACTTTATTTCATTCTTGTATTGACCTCGCTCTTTATATGACAGCATCAGAATCGAAAGTGTTTATTCCATTATTGGCGTCTACAACCGTCAGACAATGGACTCTTCTCCTCCTCTACGTCTGCGATTAGTGAAGTGAATTGCCCAAGCACACACAAAAGAACGCACTGAATCATCGCGGAATAGAACCAACAACTCTTTAGTCTGTGACCAGTGAAATGCCCAGCACCCCTAAATTTGACATTATTAAGGTTAAAATTAGCCGTATAGAAATTGGTCTTCTGCGTTTGACCCATCTCTCAGTGCCTGTCTGGAGCAGCAGTGCCCGATGACCCATCTCCAGATCTTGAGCGGGGCCTGGTCAGGATTTGACCTACTGTGCATGTTTTTGTGTTGATAGTGGGTTAGTAGTGATTTTTTGTTTTTTTGTTTTTGCTATCGGGATAGGAATACATTTTTGTTTTCGATAATTGCTTATTTTAATTTGAAATGAAAGGAATATCCACATATGTTTTACCTAGTCGTCTTTGAAATTTTCTTTATATCAACAAACTGTGTACATATTTACAGTATTTTTAGCTGCCTCCCATCCCACTCAATTAACAGGGCGACAGTTACTCAGTTGGTAGTGTTTGTCCACTGATCCACAGGTTGGCAGTGAGATTCCAGCTCCCATAGATGAACGCTAACGTTGTATCCTTGGGCAAGACACTTAACCCACCTCACCCCCAGTGTCTGCGTACACTGGTGTATGAATGTGTGTGTAAATGGGTGAGTGCTTCCTTGATGTAAAGCGCTTCGAGCGTCTTCAAGGTGGAATAGCGCTATATAAAACCGTGACCAGTTACCATGACAATATCGGCATCTTTGTTTTGTTTTGCTACTATCTTCTGTAATTATTGCTGATTTAGACTTTATTTCATTCTTGTATTGACCTCGCTCTTTATATGACAGCATCAGAATCGGAAGTGTTTATTCCATTATCGGCGTCTCCACCCGTCAGACAATGGACTCTTCTCCTTCGGCGATCGATGCGTGATTGTGTGAATTAAGTCCATTTGTTTTGGCGCTGGCACTTTGTTCAGTCTCCCCTCTCCCCCTGCGCAGTGCTGGGGCCCCTGAAAGCTGGAGAGTCGAAATTGCGTTTTCCGTCTGAGCGCCTTATCTGGGGCGACATGCGAGGGGAGCGAAGCAGCGGAGTAACTACCGAATGTCTGCTTTTAATTGGTTCTTTATAGGCTCCGTGGCCACACACTGAGGCAGAGGGAGTCCTGAGTCAGCTTAAGAATGACTACAGGAACGGTTATTATATGCAGCTGCTCAGACTATGCATTTGTGGATTTATTGTAGGTTCTATGGAGATGCAGAATGGGTTGGGTTCACGTAATTTCACAGGGAATAGGTTGTGTTCTACCATGACAACATCACCAAACAAGTTGAAAAAGTTTAACTAAACACTAAATCCACTTGTTTTGCTACTAAACTGTGTATATGGTGTTTTAATAGCATTATCTACTGTTTCAAAAGAAAATTCAACAGAATTATATTTTAAAACATAAATTGCAAATCTAATCACAATTGCAATGCTTTGCAACGCCAATGAAAAGATATTTTTTTCCAAAATCATGCAGCCCTGATTGTTGGGCTGATAAAAATGGCTTAAAGTTCATCATTGTCGGTCAGCAAACAAGTTCATTTATAAATACACAAATGGTGTTGGATTCCTCAAACACGATTGGTGTCAGTTGAAAGAAGTTAAAGCCAAACCCAGCACTTTTCATTTCCAACATGTTAGTGCCATATGAACCATCTCACACTCTGAGGACTTCAGGGACCGGCCTCCTGCTGGTGCCCAGAGTCAGGACTAAACATGGAGAATCAGCGTTTCAGTTTTCTGCAGCTAAAACCTGGAACAGTCTTCATGAAGATGTGAGACAGGCCTCTACTTTGACAATGTTTAAATCCAGGCTCAAAACGGTTCTGTTTATCTGTGCATATGACTGAAAGGTTTTATTCTGCACTCTTCCGTTTTAATGTTCATTTTATGATGATTATTTATGTTTTGATTTGTTGTATTGTGATTTTAATGTCTTTCTTATTCTGTAAAGCACTTTGAATTACTTTGTGTACCAACTGTGCTATACAAAGAAGCTTGTCTCGCCTTTTCAAGACACTCAAAACTCTTGTGGTGTAAGCAGCTATCCACATTTGCCCCAGGGTAAACTGACAGAATCGATACTGCCAATCTGCACCATCTGATCATCACCAATCACTTACACACATAGCCATACATAACCAAGAAGGGTGAAGTGTCTTGCATAAGGACACAGCAACAGTATAGTATGGCAAGAATGGGATTTGAACTATCAACCCTTGTTTCGGTGGATGAGCGCTCTAACCACTGAGTCACAGAAAATCCACAAGCTGACCTGTGACCCACAGGACAGTGGCTGCTGGTCCCTCTTCAGATTAGGCTCAGTCAGGTCTCCTTGGTCACCGTATTGAACTCGAAAGGCGATATTTTTAGTGTAAAATTGTGCCAATATCCTCTTAACTGGTTCACTGTGGTAACTCTGAATAAAAAATAAGCAATCCAGAAAAGTGAATTCAATACTTGTTGTGGCTTAAGTAGGTTGAGTTAGATCTAATTCAAAGCTAAATTGCCAAATAAGCTCCAGCTGATGCCTGATTGTGCTTTTAAATTTGAATGAGTGAAATGCATTCAGCGCCACATTGAGAAGATTTCCGAGGAGAACAAAATGTGATATTGAACTGAGCATATTTCTGAAGGGATGCTTGATTAAAACATGAAATTAGATCACTTTCAGCTGGGGAAATAACAAGAGGATAAAGGCTCTTGCCTTTACCATTTTTACTTTCATTTAGCCACACAGTAAGATTTATTTGCAATCACAACAAAATGTAATTTTGAAAATTGAGAATATTTTAGCTTGATTTATTTCATTGTGAAGGAGTGTTTTGATGTTTACAAAGTAGATATTATCTATCTTCACAATGTTGTCACTGTTCTCTTCATCTATTCAACTTATCCTTTACAGGGGCTGAAATAACAAGGAGCATTGTGTCATATACAAAAGCATGGTGCAGCCAGTCCTCATATAACAGTATATACATGTTTATGTTCATAGTTATATCATCATAAAAGAGGATGTCTAGTGGCCACTATATTCCTGTCAGAAGCTCTCAAAATCAGAAGATTTGAAATTACCATTAGTTAACCTTTAGCTCTGATGCCAGTTTTATATGCTAATTGTTATAAACAGCGAAAGGTCTACACATTAAGAGATCATTTTTAACTAGTATGACGTACGTGTGGCTGATGTGCTGGTACCAGTGCAAACCCTCTTGATTATTTGTACTTTACCTTCAACTATTTTTGAGGGCTAATGCTAATGCTAATGTTATATGCTATAGGGGCATTCCCTCCCAGACCAGCTTGATGGCGAGTGATCATTAGCATTAGCATCACATCTTTTAATGTGTATGGTTTCAGTCCCCTGATATTTCTATAATGTTCAGTTGGATGTTGCTCCAAAATCATTCGTTGATCATTTTATTCAGCCAGACACCTCTATATCTTTTCTTTTTTACTGCACCCATTGAATTATGTGGAAGGAACACACTTGTTACTCAAGCATTGTCATTGCAAACTGTCCGTATAACTTACAGCCAACAAAGTTCCATAAGCTTCAAAGTATCGCTACTGGACTCACCTTTCTCTTTCTCTCCAAAGCTCCCATGGGGCCTGGGTTTATTTTGTGGATGAGTTTTTGAGGGGACAGTCTGGCAGATGGGAACACAATAAGACAGCGCCAAATATTGAAGTAAAATACATGGTGTGGAGCCAGTCCTGAGGTCATCTGTCTGAGGCCGGATATTTAGGATGGTGGGAGTCATGACGACGTGAGGAGAATTTCAATAGGAAAAGTTAGAGGAACGTATTTATGTGAGTCTGGTACTGATACAAAGAGTACATCGTGATGACCAATCATTTAAACTGAACGCAATTTGAGGTTGCAGTATTCAGCTTTTTTCTCGTAGTTGAGTAAATGTTGTATTTTTCCGCACAGAGTTTACTAATTTGTACTAGCAAATAGATAATCATTTGAGCAGGTATTGGTACTAAAAAAGTCACATTCACAGGACAGAAATGAACCTTTCCTGAATATCTTTAGAATGATCTTGAGCTGTATCAGAACAAGTATAAGACACATAGACTAGTACACGCCCATGGACCACTATGGAACCTACCTGGACGACTGAGGGATTACACAGATATAAGGCCACATGGTAAAATAACACAGTGCACACTACCAGGCAAAAGTTTGGACACAATTTTTCATGACGTTTCACTGACATTGTAGATTCTCACTGAAGGCATCAAAACTATGAATGAACACATGGAAATTGGTAAACAAAAAGGTGTGAAATAGCTCATCATGTTTCATATTGTAGTTTCTTCAAACTAGCCTTTACCCTTTGCTTCGATCACTGCTTTGCGCAGTCTTGTTATTCCACTGATGATCCCTGACAAAGGACACTTGTGAAGCTAAAAAAAAAACAGGAGACTTCATCATCATCATGAAGCTCAACAAGAGAACGCCAAGTGTTTGCACAAAAAAAGCAAAGGGTGGCCTCTTAAAACAAATTTTGCGACATAATTCCATTCAATTTTCTTCTGATTTTTGATGTCTTCAGTATTTATGTACAATATAGAAAGATACAATAAAAAAAGAAATATTGAGAATGTGTGTTCCAACTTTTAATTGGTAGTTTATATTGTAAAAACTGTTTGGTACAAAAATCAAACTGCTTGGTGCTGTCTGCTTCTAATTGTCAAACATTTTATCGATCGCAAATCCAGAAGAAAGGACCATGTTTAACGCTATCGGGCTTTGGGCTGAGTGCGTCTACATCTGCTTTGCTGTCTGAAAAAGCTATTGCACCGGCGGAAAAATCAATGCGTGCTTGAAATGTGCCGAGTTAGAATTATTGAAAGCAGATCTATTATGCAAAAACAACTTTTCAGGGCTTTTAACCATGTTGTGGTTGTTTCCCCTCCTCATTTAGCCTCTTGAAGTTGTTTTGGAGTGATTCCTGCATCTTCTGAGCAATTTTAATCGCTTATTTTCAAGACGCCATATTGCAGATCAATCCCCGTTTTCACCGCCACCGGCATATAACCACTGCTCTGTACTTACTTCGTTCTCCAATTTAATTTTGCTGAATTGTTAATACGCGTAGGATTCTGGAAGGGCCAACAACCACACAGATCTTTGTTGTGATGACGTTTACGGCAGCTCCCATTGGGCACAGCAGTTGTTTTCTAACACAGAAGTCAGCAGACTTGTTTCTTTTATTACCGTATTTTCCGGACTATAAGTCGCACTTTTTTTCATAGTTTGGCCGGAGGTGCGACTTATACTCAGATGCGATTTATATGTGAAATATATGTTTTTTTCTTCATTATTATGCATTTTTTGGCTGGTGCGACTTATACTCCGGAAAATCCGGTACTCCATTTAGGAGATTTATGAATATTGTGATTTAAAATGTGCAAACTCAAACATAATGATCCACGGGTGTCATAGATTATAACTACAGAGCAGACACAAGCACAATAGGTCTGCTTTAAATACCTTCTTCCTACTTTCATACTTAACTGTTTGAAATAGAGGTATTAAAAGTGGCAGAAATGGCTTTTACGTCGCTTCCAGCCTAGTAGCTACATATTCTTGGAAAAGATACAGCACCCACCTATGAATGGATGTCATGTTTTAGTGAGAGAGTGGTGAAAAATGAATACAAGTATAGAAAAAAAGATTCTGAGCACCTGAAAGTGCAAAGACTTTTTCTTCTTGTATCTGCATGTTCTCCTTATGTACCTCATAATACCCTTAATGCAGTTTACCCCATCGACCTAAAACAGGCATATTCCTCAAAGTAGGTGGTACTCCTGACCCCAGGCACTGTGGTCACCCAATACTCCTTTTATAACTTTTGCTGTACAATTTAAAAATAAAAAAATCAAAAAGAAATAGAAGTGTTCCTTGAGAGTATTTTTAAAGCAACAAAAAATGACACTGAACATAATTGAATGAGTGGCACAAAACAATTTCTTTTATTTTTCCAACTTTTGTTTGTGTTGTTTTTGTACATGGTGCTGTGAACAGTGAATCACGCTCACAACGAAAATGAAAACCAATGTAACGTGGTCAAAGGCAGAGTCACAAACAGACTTTATGTAGTCCCAAGATCTGCCCCGTGGTGTCTTGTCCTCTTCCTCTTCAACATACATTCATAAGATACAATTTCAGTTATAGCCCGAGCCCACTCTTGTACAGTTCGGATGGTTGTCAACTATTGTCCCTCAATAAACAGAGCTCTGGTGAAGATGGTATATCTGAACCAAACCAATCTGTAATGGCTCCAGAGTGGTCTAACAAAGGTACAAACCCAGATACAAAGCATGAGAGGCTTCGACCACTAAAAGTCATCACTCGTCAGTTTCATTCTGTATACTCTTGACTGTATATAATACAATCCATAAAGTCAAATTAGGTGCTCTGAGGACCAACTGGGAATAGCACATGGGCACACAGAGACTGGGGCAGTGCAGAAAAAAATATCGGTGCCAAATATCGGCTAAAGTCGGACCGAGAGAAACCCTCTGATATACCACCAATATCTGATAACCAATAAACCATCCCTATTAAATATGCGAGAGTGGTCAGGAGCAGACAAACTACACATTTTTGATAAACAGACTCATGATTAAAAATGGAAATAGAAGAGCAATTAGGCTAAAAAATCATGCAACAAATTAGTTTTGTTATTATTTTTACAAAACCGAAGAGTTAATTTGTGAACTTTATCACTTGCTCTATGGATTTTAAAATCTAAATATTGGTATTGGCAAATATCGGTTATTGTAGAAAAGAACAGATCCGCACTGCAGTTTTTTTTAATAGCACAACCATGTGACATTTCAGGGTCAAGCCCTTCTTCAGACAAGACATGTCTGAAGAAGGGCTTGACCTCGAAAAAAAATTGGGAGCTCCAAAGAACTGCAGTGTGGATCTGTTTTTTCTTTTCTACAGTTTTTGTCTTTGGACCATAAACTGTATATGTAAATGGACATAGCTAACCTGCTAGCCGCCTCGTTCCAAACGCCAATTCACTTTACACTGGAAAACTATCTCCTCTGTCTGTAACTACTGCTGTATTTTATGTCGATATTTTGTCTGCGATTCAAGAGATGAACATTAATAACAGGCCAATAAGGCGCCTTCTTTCCTAGAGGTTGCTCAGGCTAGTGTTAGCAACAGGTTTGCTAAACCAGTGGTGAGGGCAGAAAGGGGCGTTACATTCAACAGCCTCGCTCTTTGGTTGCTATGATATTCGCAGTCGGAATTCCACAATTTGCCACTATAACTGCTCTAGCCTCGATGAGCTTCATTTGACTGGAGCTGAACTCAAAACGTCACACTTCCTTAGTCCATTTCTTTATACAGTCTATAGTTTGGACCCAGCACACTCGTAACTTTTATCATATGTCTGTGTAATACCTCAGTCGTCCAGGTATGAACTATAGAAAAAGAAAAATTCAAATCTGTCAACTGGACAACAAGTTGTAGGAGTAAAAATGTTTCGCTGCTCATCCAAGCTGCTTCTTTAGTTGTGGTCAGATATAAGGCAGTGTCCACGGGTAATTTGACCAGAACTGAAGAAGCGGCTTGGATGAGCAGCCAAACTTCTTCACTCCTACAACTTTTTGTCCAGTTGACACAGTTATCGGCCCAGCAGCAAGTCAAATATCAGCAACGGCTCAAAAAACAAAACAAAAAAAACCATATCAGACCTTAATATTTACCACACTCATCAACTATTGTCACTCAAATTCATGGAACAAATCTTTTTTGCTAGATCATTTTAAGATCTTAATCATTACTTGTGACAGAGTTAGCAGATTTGCAGATTTGAAAACTGCCAGGCAAAATTACATCACTATCAACAAGACCACACAATAATTGAGCTGTCCAAACGATTTCTAAAAATGCAATTACCAAAGAGTCAAGAGCCTTCTCCGGGATCTGCTGCTTTTAACTTGTATTTACCTGGATCTTGTATGAGATGTTGCACAAACCAGAGCACCAATCCTCCTTTGGAGCTGGTTGTCTCCGGGGAACTTGTTGCCTGGAAACCGCATGAATACATTTAAGACCTCATGCCTCTGTTTGTTGTCAGCAAGTGTGGTCTTTTTTACCCTAAAAATGAAATGGAAAAGTAAGGCTGCCGGATACTATACTTCAAGCAATCCAGGCAGCCACGGGGAGAAGGAAGATCACAGCTTTGCAAAAGGCCTGACCGCATTTGGACGGATTCTTTTACATGTTACACAGATGTTTGGGAAGGAATACAATAAAAAAAACACCAAGTACGCTTTGATGCAGTTTGTGTTTGTGTGTTAAACGTGTGAATGAAACAAAACACAACTCCAGGTATGTTTTTAATGAGGAAACAACATTATAACATAGATGAGAAAATAGCTTAATATGGGCCCTTGAAAGAGGACAGAATGTGCTTGTGTCTGCTATAGTTATAATCTATGACACCCGTGGATCATTATGTTGTATTTTGGACATTTTAAATCGACGTAAACCTCATCACAACAAAGAGTTGTCGGGATCTCCTATAGATAGCTGATTTTGTAATTTTTTTTTTTTTTCATTTTGTCAAAAAGAATGACTAAAATGACAGAATTTTATTTTGTATTTTTTGTGACAATAATAGCTACAGTAAATACTAAAACATCTAAACAACTACTACTTCCCCTGAGGTTGCCTGACCAGCCAAAACTAAATACACTTTACAAAGACCTCTGGATCTGGAAATGTATCCTGTCTTCACAGTTAATAACTGACAGGTGGAATAACCAATCAGAGCTTACAAAGAGGAAAAAAGAAAACAAGCAGAATCAACAAGCAAAGCACTTAACTTATACAAGGCAATAGTGTCTAGCCCAAGATTACAACATAAAGTGTGTATAGTGAGAGCAAATACAGTCCCTCTCCCCATCTATATGAGCTCTATTATTAGACCAAACCACAACCACTTCCCTGCATTTTGTCCAGTAAGTGATTCATGGGATTTCTAATCAGTGCCTCCTAACTATCCCCACAGCGCTACCGTCCTCCACCTTGTCTCTAATATCCTTTGCTTCCTCATCCCTCTCTCTCACTTTCTCTCTCTCACCTTCTCTCCTTTCTTCTCTCTGCCCCTCCCTCTCCCTCCTTCTTTCCCATTCTATCTGTTCCTTCTTCCATCTCTCCCTCACTCTCTCCCACCCTCTCCCTTCTTATTTCTACCCCTTTTGGTTTCTCACTGTCTTGCCCTTCTCTCTCCGCTCTCGCTTCTCTCTCTCTCTCTCACTCTCTCTCTCAC
>KN484776.1:27428-39208 GCA_000787095.1 Periophthalmodon schlosseri
TGAAAGTTGAGTTTTGACCCTGTTAGGCTTCAGTAGATTCAGTGCATGAGTCTGGAAACAGTTGCTAACCAAACAGAGCAAAGCAACTACAGCTAAGGGCAGCACATCAACAGTACATTGTAAACAAAGTAGGTTTATATTTTATGAAAAGTATATGGAGAAAGTCATGAAGAAGTGCTTAAAGAGGGAGTATTATGCAAAATCTTTCTACCATGATATAACGTTCCCTCATCAAAAATATGAAGACGTTTTATGTCATCCATGCATTGAGTAATCTTGTAATCTCACCTGGGCCGTATTCAAACCCTCCTTATGGTTAGCGGTAAAATCCTGTCCAAGACTCTGCCCACAAGCCTACACCACCCCTGCTTCCACATGGGCACTGGCGTGTCTTTATTTATAAGGCCATGTTAAGACTGCTCCCTCTGTATGTGACGGACTAACGTGCAGCCAGGTGACCATAAGATGAGATCTCAGAGCTGTCTGTGGTCAGAGTCACAGTGGAGTTGGGCAAAAAGGCCTTCAGTTTTGCTGCTCCATCATCATGGAATGAACTTCAAACTGAAGTTAGACTGAATGATCTGGTCTCTTTTAAATGTCTTGGAGGAACAATCGTTGGTTGTAGTTGTTTTATATGAGGTGTCTATTTTTACAGTGTCTTAATGATTTTATTCGATGATTTGTAACCACGTATAATTGTTTGTCCGAAGGGTTCTCTGTCTCTCTGTTTAATAATTGTGAATTGCACTGCCTTTTGGCCAGGACACTCTTGGAAAAGATTTATTTTTTTTTTTTTATCTCATTCAGGTTTTCCTGATTAAATAAAGGTTAAACAAATGCTGTTTTCAGCAAATATAGCATTTTCAAACCAATAAAAGGTATTACGGTGATCTAAATATGTTATGTGGTAGCAGTTAATGCCCCATAGAAGTGTAATACCCCCTCTTTAAAGGAGCCATTTAGTGTTTTTATCTGTTTAACTGCCTTTTTAAACTTTTTTCACCAAAAGAAAAAAAAAATCCCCCCAAAAATTGTAAAATTTTTGTTACTATGAATCTCTACTATGAACCTTTTTTTTTTTTCTTTTTAATAATAGGCATTCTTTGAAACACCAGTGCTTTAGAGGTGAGATTTTTTTTCCTATGTTTCCCAAGCTTTGATCACATTTTACAGTGGGCTACACTCAGCATTTTTACCATTTCCGAGAAGAAGTACTAAAAAGAGATAGAAAAAAAAATCTTAACACATTCTATAATTTCATGATTTTAGAGTAATTTTTAATCATCATTTATAAGAGGTTTGAGTGGCCACACAGGCTTTTAACCAAAACTCTGATGTCAGTTTAAATGTAATCTGAGTATGTGGGAAATTAGTCTTTGGCAAGAGTCATGACAGTCTGAACTAGACAGGAAAAAAATTCCATACAGAAATAAAAATACCAACATTTGAGGACAAGATAGCAGTTTTCTTGGTATGCCTGCTCTAGCCTTCAATTCAATTTTAAACCAGGCCAAGTGACAAGCCGCATCTGTGGTGAGGCGAGACCGCTCAATGTAAGAATGCGTATTTTACTTTATTTTTGAGCAAGAAAACACCTGTAATTGGATAAATGCTTGATAAGATTAATGCAATACTGCAGAAGATTAGGCAAAGCAACCATGTTCATGGAGAAAAGCAGGTGGTAGACCCTCCACCAGAAAAGTTACATAAGCCTTGTTTCCATAGGGCCGGTACGGGACGGTACAGTGACGCCCCCCACGCAGTCAGTGGTGGACCAGGAGATCTGTGGCTTCCTCCAGCTGAGTTGCGTTTCCATGCTCCGTGTACGGCTTTGGGTCCAGGGCTCCGCTACGTGAACAACTGACGTCACCTAAATATAACTAATATTAACTTAATAAATAAAATCTAAAACGTACCTGAATTATACTCTCATAAGGCTAATCTCAATAAATCACAAAAAGGCATTTAGTATTCCAAGTTTGTGGCGCTATGAGACGAGGCTAAAGCTAAAGTTAGCATAGACACTAAACTAATTCCGGTTTATTGTCAGTTTTTTGCATTTATTTCATATTTCTGCACCTCTACATCGCATTTTAACCCCTCTTTATTTAATGCATTGGGGTTTGCTAGTGCTAATTGCATTATACACATATAAGTTGCCATCACTGGAAATACGGCAGTATATCACAAGATCAAGTCAGCGTCTGATGAGAAATTATTATTTTATGTTTATACCTGTTTTTTGCTGTTTTAATGATGATCGTTTATCATTGGTCCTCCAATGACTGTGTGGAGCCTTATCCAGTCCCAACCCCTGCGAGCTCATTGCTGTATTGTTGATCTGCGTTGCTGCTTCTGTAGCACCAGAGCTTTTTATAGCTGTCCTGCACCTTGTGGCGCCGCAGGCCTACGTTACACCTTTGGGTGTGTCTTGCTAGACCTGTGCCATGCCCAAAAGTGTTCTGGGTCGTTTGTAAAGGAAACAGTCCCAGGCTGGAGGTGCCCCCCACCTAAATGTTCCGTGCCAAAGCGGCCCCAAGCAAACTGTGCGAGTGGAAATGAGGCTATAGGTTACCTTAAAAAGTCCTCAAAATGGCACCTATTCATGGGTGTCAGTTTGCTGTTATCTTCATCTCATTCCAGAAATTGTGGTGGGCGCCGCCATTGTCATTCAGGTTGTATTATTTTGCATGGGGCACCTGATCTTGACGTCAAATAAGTTCTATAGGGACTACAGAACCATTTTAAAGCCTCTCAGAGAATCAGTGCACCATGCAGTTGACCTTTTGGTACAACGTTGAACATTTTACACAAATAGATATTTAATTAAATACCATATTTTAGCGGCAAAGCTTTTCTTTTTGAAATGAATGGGAATCCCTTAACCGGAAGAGCCATCACAATAAAGCACGGTTTAGTAGCACTTAGAGGCAAAAGTGGACATTCGAAAGCTATAATATATTTTGTCAATTTGTTAATCACTATAGGCAAGGCAAGTTTATTTGTATAGCACAATTTGTACACAAAGTAATTCAGTGCTTTACTGAATAAGAAATACATTAAAATCATTATACAACAAATTAAAACATAAATAATCACAAATAATCATCATAAAATGAACATTAAAGGAGAAAAGTGCAGAATAAAAACCTTTCAGTCATACGCACATCTAAACAGAGCAGTTTTGAGCCTGGATTTAAACATTGTCAAAGTAGAGGCCTGTCTCACATCTTCTAGGTTTTAGCTGCATAAAACTGAAACGCTGATTCCCCATGTTTTTAGTCCTGACTCTGGGCACCAGCAGGAGACCTTTAGCTGCAAAAACTGAAACGCTGATTCCCCATGTTTTTAGTCCTGACTCTGGGCACCAGCAGGAGGCCGGTCCCTGAAGTCCTCAGAGTGTGAAATGGTTCATATGGCACTAGCTATAGCAGTGGTCCTACCCACTGATACAACAACAATAAGTTAAAATCCATAAATATATTTTGGTTCCAACACAGACATTCAAACTCTACACATGCACAACCCATATCATCTGGGAATTGAACCAGGAACCTTCTTGCTTCATGGCAAGACTGCTTACTGCACACCATGTTGCCAATATCAGCATCCCCCATATTGTACCAAACAAAACCTGCCGTGCACGCTATTATTACCACCTCATGCTTCTCCGTTACTCATCTTGGCCACTTTCCTAGCAAGTTCATTATGCACCCAATCTGTGACAGACTACATTAGTTCTACGCACTGTACAGCTGCCAGCCTGGCTAATCTAATAGTAATGTATAAATTCCTCATGACAGGCCAATAAAACTCAGATTAGTTTCCTGGTGAAGGTAGACCGGTGCGGCGCTGACAGCCACGTGAATGGAGCTTTAGCATATCTTCAGCCATGGTTCTCGGGGGACACAGGCGCTCCGTAATTCCCTCGTCACAACGCCTGTCTCCATTTTACTCTCCATACAAGGCGAACGCTCGGATTTGGATAACAGCTACTAGATTTGATACATGTGAAATAGGACCATGCTCGCCGTGTTGGTTTGTCCGCGTAGTAGGTATCCA
Organism: Periophthalmodon schlosseri; assembly: GCA_000787095.1. NCBI lineage: Eukaryota > Metazoa > Chordata > Actinopteri > Gobiiformes > Gobiidae > Periophthalmodon > Periophthalmodon schlosseri. The sequence continues at coordinate 31,491 of KN484776.1, forward strand.
CGGGTTTTACAATAATCAAATGTTAGGACTGTTGCCAATTAACAACTCAAACATAAGCATGACATATCTGTGTCTCCATATACAAGATACAGATGTTCAAATCAAATATAGCTTTTTTATTGTAATGCGGATTTATTCTTTAAGGTTCTGTTCCCGATTCTCCAGTACAGATATTTTGTATAAGCAGCTCTTGAGGTCAAAATGTGTCTGTTGCTGTCTGCATCTAATTAGAAAGCATTTTACTGTCTGATAATCAGAAAGCGCGCGTTAGCATTACCGTCATGACAAAACTCTGCACTGGTCTCTAGGAGCTGTGAAAAGGGCTCACAAACTCATTGTGTTGAATAATCAGAATGCATAAGGTATGTGATTGGACCACTGCAAACCGTTTAAAATGGACTATATCTGTTTTCACGCTTTTAAGACAGTAAAATTTAAAAACAGCGGCCTTTAATTACACACACACAAAAAAAGCATTGGACATGATGAACACGTTGTTCACGTGAGCATTTGGTGTTTTGGTTCTCAAGATGAGAACAGAATTAGCCTCATGAGAGCTTCTCATTTGGGTTGCCAGTTTCAATGGTGAAATCCAGGTGGTTTTACCTGTCTCTCGCCAGACTGATATGTGTAGCCCTCTGAATGGAGTTCTACATCTGGGACGGCTCTCGCTGAGAGAGATCAGAACCAGTGATCAAAGCGTTCAAACAAATACTTCAGTCAGATTAGTGGAAGGTCAGAACAAGGCAAGACATCAAACTTTAGTTAAATCCAGTTGAGAGAAAAGCACATGCGTCCACAAATACACAAAGCTCTTCCCTCTGCAAGTTTTTCAATAACAAAATTATCTGTATTTCTGCAAAATAGGCTCAAGTACGTCTGTCGGTGTCGCTGTGTTTATTTTGGTTTGTTCAGCGCTGGCTTCCGCCTAAACCACAGTGTTGCTCTGTGATTGGTCAGTGGGACCTGTCACATCATCTCACAAAATCATAAGAATTCATCTTGCTGGCAAGGCTACAGTTGGTTAAGATTCTGTGATCTGAATGGTCACAACCTAAACCCCAGCACCTGCAGCCAATCACGAATCAGTGCTAGTGCAGCCTCTGCTGCTGCTGCTGTAAATACAGTCCATAATAATGAGGAAAAACCTGTATGTGTCCTCTATATGAGGTAGGCACTGGCAGCCCAGGTTTAGTTGTGGTTGCAGTATATTTTAAACCGTAAGAGCACAGGCTACATATGGTCCCTTTAAAACAAAATATATCTTTTACACTGCCAACTGTCCTCAAAATGGCATTGTATAACAGGAAGCTGAAACCCATGAATAGCAGGAGAGGAGGAAAACGCAACAAAGTGTCAAATGGATTATGCAAATTCAAGAACAAAACAGGTTCAGATGTCTTTTTTATACGCAGAAATGGTAAACTTTTATTTATTTTTTCGATTTAAAGGACCGTGATAAAGACAAACATAGCTAATCTTGCATTTCGCGCTCAAATTGAATTAAGCGGCAGTGGGACTAGGGAGTGTTTGGCTTTCATGAATTATTCAGTAGGTAATCTGACATATATTACTGTTTTGGTGCAGAGTGAATACACCCTTTTTTCTTGTGCTCAACAGCCGTAGATGTTTGATGTTAGGGCTGAACAACTTTGGCAAAATATACTACCAGTTAAAATATGGAATGCAGTAAACAAAAAAGTGAAATAACTCAGCATGTTTCATATTGTAGATACTACAAAATAACTACACCTTGCTTTGCTCACTGCTTCGCACAGTCTTGGCATTCTTCAAATGGACCCTGACAAGGCACAGCTGCGAAGTGAAAACAATTTCAGGTGACGTCATCGTGAAGCTCGTAACTGAGAGAAGGCCAAGAGTTTGCAGCGCTATCAACAAAGCAAAGGGTTTCTACTTTTAATCTGAAATATAAAACATATTTTGAGATATTTGACTTTTTTTTTTCTCTTTGCTACATCATTCCATTCCTATTGCTTCATATATTCGGTGTCTTCAGTATCTATGCACAATATAGCAAGCAGAAACTAGTAAACGTGAAGTAGTAAACATGAAATAGTAAACACATAAAAAAACCCCACAAAAAAACAAGTTGTGTCCAAACTTTTTGACTGGTAGTGTATCTAATTCCAATTTTTCTGACAGGATTAGAAATTTACGTTTTAATAGTTGGATTCTGTTCAAAGTTCACATGCATTTCCATGTTGATCCATAAGTTTTAGAATAACTCAAAGTTAGGACCATTGCCATAGCCATTAAAGGGCATGTACCTGATTTTAATTTATTCTTGTCACGATAAATACCCTTTACATAATGCATTCTATGGTAAAAGCTGCTAAGTAAGAAAAAAAAAAGACTGTAACATATAATCTATTCATTTTACATCGCATTTTTGTGGTAATATCTACAGCGGGGTCATGGAAAACAAACTACCCCAGACACTTGATTCTCTGTCATGGTGCATCATCAAAAGTAACAATGAAGAAAGAAGTAGACAGAGATTGGAGAACTGTAAGGAATGAATTACATGGCACTATCCCCTAGTGACACTACTGCACATCGCATCAGGTTTGTGAAGTTGTAGTGCAGGGGTTCCACAAAGTTAGGCTGCTGAAAAAAAAAAATCTAAATCTGGAAGCCATCTTGCGACCCCTCACCTGGGAACCACCTTGGGAACCACTGGTGTAGTGTATTGTTTTGTTTCCTGCTTTTGTGTATTTGTGAAAAAGTGCTGAGTGGGAACTTGGGTTTTATAGGCCTTTGGACAAAATTGTACTGCTAACTGTAAAGAGGGTTTGAATAATACCCAGGAGAGAGTGCAAGATTACTCAAAAATGCATGGATGATATATAAAACAACTTCAGCTTCATTTCTTTTTTGTTTTTGCTAATTGCAAACATTCAAATCTCTATCAAAATTCAATTACAGTTAATCTTGCGGCCTTATTTGGCGCATCATTACCGTCAATGGAAGTCTTAAGAATACAGCCTTTCATGTGAAAAAGGATGAGTCAGGTAAGAAGCGGCAGCACTATATCGAAAAATGCTGCGGGCACATTTTTGAAACCACAACGCGACCAACAGTACTAAGCATATAAAGGCGATAATCTGCTTGTATAATGTCCGCACAGGATTACTGTACCGGGGTCACCTTCATTGTGCTAACGCTAAAATGCCCTCCCAAGGTCCCCACACCCACTTTCAAACATTATTAAATGCCCAGCCTCAAGGCCTGCTCTATATTCATGACATAAAAGCAGTTCGTACCTAATATCTGTGAATAGCCTCCATCTTGTTCCGGTGAGCGGTGGTCGTCATGGCGCTCTCCTAGCCGCTCCGCCACCTTTATTGATCTCCGTGCAATAAAGCAGCGCAAAAGTACTGCTGGAAATTAGATTTTTATATGGGAGAAATATGCCGGCAGAAATTGCATTACCGTAGCACATTCATAACATTTTTTTTCTTCTTAAACAAAGTTAGGAATTAAATCTGGGTCCTGCGGGTGTTTTTGCAGCTATCAACAAAAGCATCTTTAGGAGGAGTGGAGTCTCTGGGGGAGTATTCATGAACATTATTGCAATCTCATTGTCCCACCAGCTCACGGCTTTATTTGTTAAAGGACAGAGTGGTGAGATGGAAGTAGCAGTTGTTTATCTTTCGTAAGCCAAGGTAAAGGTTGGAAGAAGAAATAGCTCATAAATGGCAGGTGGATAAAATACACTTACATGACTTTTTAATAAAACTGTTCTTCTTACAGCAGTTTTCAGACACCATAGTTTGGAGCATACTTAAAGCCATGGTATGTAACTTTTTTGCAAACAAAATTTTACTAAAATAAAAGCATGTTTTATCATTGTTGATGTTTTTATTGTACTGAAAACATTTGTCCTTACACTGAGCCGGCTTGCATTTCCACAAACCTCACTCTTATTTGGTCTGGAGGAAGGGCTCCTCCTGCTTATTTGCACAGATGTTGTTCCTTTGTCATAAAACTTCATCATCAACGTCTATGTTCATGAAGAATCTTCCTAATCATAGACTGACTTTCCACTTCCAGAAAGTTATGCACTTTAAGTACTCCTACTTGAATAATCTTTGTAAAATATAACAGTATTTTTACATGAGTAAAGAGTTCGGTTACTTTTCCCACTGCGAGTAACTCTTCAAGAATTGACAATTCCATGACATTTGTGTTATTTATTCTACATTTGTCATCTGTTCACTATGTTCCAATACTTAATACTACTTCATGCTTCAGAGCTCACACTTTTAAAATGCACTAAACCTGATTTTTATCTGAAGAACTTGAAAAACGGAACTGGTCTATTTTAAACAGTTTGCTGTGGTCTAAAGTTATTCCTCACTTACCTTACGCATTTTGAGCATCCTAATTATTCACCGTGATGAGTTCATCAGCGGTTTTCACAACCCTCAGAGACCAGAGTGGAGTTTTGCTGTGATGGTAAAGCTAACAACAACTAGCATGCTAACACGCAAGTTCTGATTATCAAACAATAAGACGCTTTATAATTAGATCCAGACAGCACGCAGTGAACGTATTTTGACCTCAAAAGCAGCTTATACAATATATCTGTCTAGAGGCAAGACAGATTTTGTTCAAATACATGGGGAAAAAATCGGGTACAGGGCTTTTTAGGAGCAATTGGTAAAAGCAGTGCAGTAGACTCAGATCTTGGTTAAAAGTACCTAACTGGAGGATTTTTCTAATGTATGTCTTAGGTTGAGGGTTAACAGAAGACCCAAAAGAAACCCACACAGACACAGGGAGAGCATGCAAACTCCCCTATACAAACTTAAAATCAAACGTAGTTATTTCTTGCTCTGAGCTACGTTCTAACATTAAATAAAAAGATCTGATGAAACTATGCAGCACACAGAATAGAAAAAAATGTATATATATTTAAAATACTAGATAACAACCTTGAATTATGGATTCATTTTAGAAACAGCATAAAGATAACTGAAAATGCAGTAATGCAAATGACATTGCAAGGGAAGATGAGGTATTTAACAAGCTGCTAATGAAAAACTAATCTTAGAACAAGAGGTGTGTTAAAGTTATATTCTGTAAGCAACAAAAGGTGGCTGGGTGAGTGACATGCTTTACTCAAAGACACAATGTCAGAATACTTTGCCACGGTATCAAACCACCAACTTTTAATTCTCCTACACATATTGGGCTGCTGCCCAAAATACTGCTATAAGATTAAAGTGGACATGTCATGCATTATTGTGTACTTTAACATGTTGTTGGTAGGGATTACTGCAAATATTTATGGCCACGATAGGTTAATTGTGGGATATGATTTGCATTCAAGCTCCCTCTGCTGACAGCAATATGTATGAACCTTGCAAAAGCCCTTTTTTATTGTATTTATTGCAATGAAAAACAAGTATAAACATGCATCCTTACTCTGAGCAGGCTTGCGTCTCCACAAACCTGACTCTTATTTGGCTTGGAGCAGGGCCTTGTTTCCATGGCTGTGTTGTTCCTTTGGCTATAATCTTCGACAGTACGGCATAAAACATACAGTTGAAACCAGAAGTTTACACACACTATATAAAAAGTCATATATGCTTTTTTTTTTCTCTCACTGTTTGACATGAAATCACACAAAACTTTTACTGTTTTAGGGGAACTAGAATTGTCGGGGGGTGAGGGAGAGACTCAGAGAGACTTGTTTGGGATGCGTTTCCATAGGGCCAGTACGGGGTGGTACGGTGCAGACCCTGTGTGTTTCCACTGCATAAAGTGATCCGTACTGCTCCCTTTTAGGGGTCCAAAGTGGACCGTTGGAGGTACTACCTTCCAAAGAGATCTGGGACCTTGGGACCTGGGACCGGCTTGCGGGGGGCGGTGCTAGTCACGCCCTCACGCAGTCATTGGAGGACCAGTAGCAACTCCAGCCAAATTGCGGTTCAGTGCTCCGGGTCCAGGGTTCTGTAAGTGAACAACTGACGTCACCTCAACATAACAAATATTAACTTAATAAAATCTAAATTGTACCTGAATTATACTCTCATAAGGCTGATCTCAACGAATCACTAAAGCTAAAGTTAGCGTAAACACTAAACTAATTCCGGTTTATTGTCAGTTTTTTTTGCATTTATTTCATGTATCTGTACCTCCACACTGCGTTTTAACCCCTCTTTATTTAATGCATTGGGGTTTACTAGTGCTAATTGCATTATACACTGCAAATGTAATTTTTTAAAAATATCTTGAGGGAGTGGTGTGCATCAATAACAGGAAAATGCTGACTAGGTCAGTTTTGCGAAGCCATCACTGGAAATACACTGGTATATCACAAGATCACAAGTCAGCGCCTGGAGAGAAACAGGTCTACCTTCACTACTAACTACTGTTTTTTGCCGTTTTAATGATGATCGTTTATCTAAAAAATGTGACGCGCTGCTGCTGGCATAATGCTGGTCCTCCAATGACTTTGTGGAGGCGTATCCAGTTTCACCCCTGCGAGCTCATTGTTGTGACACTGTTGATCTGTGTTGCTGCTTCTGTAGCACCAGTGTTTTTATAGCTGTCCTGCACCTCGTGGCCTACGTCACACCTTTGGGTGTGTCTGACTAGACCTGTGTCATGCCCAAAAGTGGCTTGGGTCATTTGTAATCGAAACGCTCACCGGCTGTGGGTGTTCTCCCCCAACTGTTCTGCGTTAAGGCAGCCACAAGCACATCGTGCCAGTGGAAATGAGGCTCACCAGTCTGTGGCCAGGGCAGGCCTGGGCCCTGTCCTGCCCATATATATTGTAATAAAGAATAAACTCATAAACTCGCAACTGGATTACTATTCATCAAGAGATTTTGTATGCCATAACAATGGCATGTCTTTGGAAGGTTTTTGATAGATTTATTAACATTTGAGTTAATTAGAGACACACCTGTGGATGTATTTGAAGCCGTACCTGAAACACACTGCTTCTTTGTGTAACATCATGGGAAAGTCAAAAGAAATCAGCCAAGATATCAGGAAGAGAATTGTGGACTTATACACAAGTATAAACACCATGGGGATGTCCAGCCATCATTCCGCTCAGGAAGGAGACGGGTTCTGTGTCCCACGATGAATGTGCTTTGGTCCGAAATGTGCATATCAACCCAAGAACAAAAGCAAAAGACCTTGTGAAGATGCTGCTGAAGCTGGTAAGAGTGTGTCATTATCCACAGTGAAACGAGGACTGTACCGACATGGACTGAAAGGCCACTCTGCAGGAAGAAGCCATTACTCCAAAAGAAACATAAAAAAGCCAGATTACAGTTTGTAAATGCACACAGGGACAAACACCGTAATGTTTGGAGACATGTCCTGTGGTCTGATGAAACTAAAATTGAACTGTAATTGTTATGTTTGGAGGAAAAAGGCAGAAGCCTGAGCCTTGAAAACCATCCCAACTGTGAAATACGGGAATGGCAGTATCACGTCGTGGAGTTGTTTTGCTGCTGGAGGGACAGATGCACTTAACAAAATAGATGGCATCATGAGGAAAGAACATTATTTGGAAATACTTAAGCAACATCTCAAGACATCAGCCAGGAAGTTAAAGCCTGGGCGCAAATGTGTCTTCCAATGACCCGAAGTGGCTTAAAGATAACAAAGTTAATGTTTTGGAGCGGCCATCACAAAGCCCTGATCTCAGTCCTATTGAAAATTTATGGGCAGAC
>KN484777.1:0-41485 GCA_000787095.1 Periophthalmodon schlosseri
TCTCCCCTTTAATCCTCCAGACCCCGCGCTTCCTCCCACCCATTCTCCCCTTTAGTCCTCCTGGAGTTTGTGTTTCCTCCCACTTTAACGTCATACCAAAGGGGTTTTAATTCCAAAACAACAGTGCCACATGCAGATTGAGTTTGTTTTATACAGAGCAGGTGAGAGGAGCACAGAGCCTTTTGGCGGACATCAAGAACGGACCAACCTAAAGTAATCCAAAGACACAAATAGCCCACCCCCCATCTCTCCCATCTCCCCCTACCCCCCATCTCCTTCCCGTACGGTCGCACTCGGGGCCATCAGTAACCAGAGCCGCCGCTGCTCTGCTCCAGCTTTAATGGAGGGCCTGACCTCCGCTACGCCGAGTTATTTCCACCATCCCCAAATTTTCAAGCAGTCACAAAAAAAAAAAAAAAAAGCAGAGCCATGAGAAAAAACGGACAAGATCAGAGCATAGGGCTTTTTTCACTATAAACCTTTAATTTCTTTCATCTTGCTTCCCAATTTACGAGGTCCCAAGACCACTTACTCTGTAATGAGAAGCAAGGCGGAAAAAAACGGAACAGCGCCGTAGAGACGATAGCGTTAGCAACAACTGCAGCTTTATGTCAGCCCAGTAAAAACAGACTTTGTGAGTTATTACCAGCTGCAGTCCGGGCTGTCACTGTAAACGGTGAGTTGCCATTTTATTTCTGTAGTTTAGGGGAAATATCGTTTGGGGAATAAACACTGTATTTGCTGCAGTAAAGCAATCTTATCCCTGTACTGTGGTTAAGGTCGGACAATCTTTACGATGAAAATGGTGGGCTAATATAAACTCAAAAATGATCTTTTTTTTGTTCATTCACCTGCTGCTTCTTTCTGCAAGGTGACATGGGAACTGACGGACGTTATGCAACGAACTATGAGCTTCAGGCAGGGAACAGCACAGACTCAGGCAGACAACTATCACATCACCTGTGGCTGTATGTTGTGCAGCCAGATCTGTCTGTTTTTCCACACTGTATTGTAATTAATAATGCACTGCATCCATATTGCATTCTCCATAGAGATAGATACATTTTATGGCATGAGAACAAACGTGAGAACAACACGTGGGGACCCTACTTCAGGCCAAGTAAGAATCAGGTTTGTGGAGATGCAAGCCCGCTCAGAGTAAAGACACATGTTTTTCTAGGTTTCTCAGTGCAATACACAACCAAAGTGAAATGAGCACTTGAGTTTATTTGGGGCTAAAAGCGACATAGTGTGGCTTTAAATAATATAATAAATATAATAACATATATACTATTAAAAGTCCATGACATTTTCCATTACAGTCCATTGTGACTGCTGTGTTTGAAACAGTGCCTCCAGACTGCACACAGGGACACTCAGCCTGGATCTGACAATGTGACTGAGCTCAGATGAATGCAGGCTTCGCTCAAGTGAATCAACAGAACAGATACAAGGCCATTTGTGTAAAGACACACTTTTTATGATGGTATTACTCACACAACAGCCCAGAGTCTAGCCACAGTCTGTGTGCGGGATCAGGCTTTACTAAAGGTACAGAGGGTTACTTTTAGCCACGCTAAAAGAATATCACAATATGAAAAATAATCATTCAGAATGTCTACTGTCTCTCTATGAAATACATGTTCATCATCATCTGAGACTTGTGGACTTTTGCCTAAAATAGAATAGAAAGGAGTTATTTGGGCTGTAAAAGAGGAAAAACTGCTCACATGAGAGTACACAAAAAGAATATTAGCATATAAGTAAAAAGTACTGACATAAGAGGATTTGGTGAATGTTTAGATATTTTTAGATAGATAATATCTAAAAATAATATATATATTTTAGAAAGATTATATTCCTGGAATGCATTATTTGAAGACCATTTTAGGATTTTCTTTTCTTTCTCTCTTTTTTTTTTTTTTACCCTACACTCTTTATGTAATATTTGTTATTCCACCAAAACGTCTGAGAACATAATTGCAGGTACAGAGGCATATATGGTTTCAGTGTAGACAGCTTATCTTGAGAGAACATGAATAAGCTTCAGACACAGACAGCCCAGTGTCATGTGGACTGGGTGTCTGAGGAAGAGGAGTCTATTTAGAGTCCATCAAAAGCCTCACCAAGTCCCAAAGCCAGTGTGTGAGAGAAGACCACCGACGTGGAAATCTCATCTCCACAGCTCAGTGTGTCACAAAGCAATCACTAGCATTCCCCTTCTGTGTCCACCACACGCAGCCGCACGCAGCTGCACGCAGCTAGCTCCAATACTACAGGGAGCTAATGCTACATTAGGGACAATTCTACACTAGAGCTTTGAAATCATATTGCCATCGAAGTTTGTGGTAAATCTGCACATATATTTGAGGATAAGAGAATGTGAAGTGCTTCAGTCAAACTTTACACAATACAATTAACACTTCTTGGAGTTAATATATTGCTGGTTTCAGACATAGACTGTATAAAGAAGTGGACTAAGTGAGTGTCACGTCACCCATAGTGTTCGGCTCCGGTCAAATGAAGCTCGTCGAGGCTAGAGCCGTTATAGGGGTCAATTTGGAGCCAAGTTGCATATTAGCAATTCCAACCATGAGTATCATAGCAACCAAACAGCCAATCCGGAGTGAGGCTGTTGAAGGTAACGGCCCATCCTGCCCACACCGCATCCGGAGGGGGCTGTTGAAGGTAACGGCCCATCCTGCCCACACCGCTGGTTTAACAGGGAGCGGGTGCTTAGCAACGCTGTCATTCAAATCTGTTGCTAATGCTAGCGGGAGCGACCTAATATCATCTTGATTTACAGACTTAATAGCAAAATAAAAACACCAGGATCATGTAGAGCAGGTCAATAAGAACAAGAACAAACCAAAATGACGAACATGACAGAAGCAGTTACGGAGAGAGGGGCGACAGTTTTCAAGTGAACTGGAGCCAGAGTCCATGGAGCCGGAAGTGCGTCCATGCTCACTTCCTATTTGGAACACGGCGGCTAGCAGGTTAGCTATGTCCATTTATATATACAGTCTGTGGTTTCAGATGACGTCACTGCATTCTACAGGTCAATTACATTTAATATGGGGGCAGCTAAAATGAATATTACATACAATACAGCAAGTTCATGGGTCTAATCACTAACATCAGTGATCAGGTTCAACAGTTGTGAATTTAATTTTAGAATATTTCAAGACAAAGTACAATATAATCAATAGGAAAATCTGACTCTTGCCCCCATCTGGGAGTATGACATCATCACATTCTCGAATTTGAAGTCAACCAGTCACTATTTTGAATCCCTGCAGTTGGAGACAAATACAGTATTTGGGTAAAAGTATATTTTCACAAAGTCAAAATGCAGAGGTGGGTACTTCATTATATTATTCAGTAACAGAACCGCTTAGTAATATTTGACTGAAATTCGAGTAAGCTGCTTGAGTAAATGCTTTGGTTACTTTTCCCACAGTAAGTCCAAGTCCAAGTAAGAAAGAAAAGCTTCATGTTGATTTTAATAAATGTTTGGAATTCTATTCCTTTAGACACATTTTACATTTTTCAAATTTGTATCATTTCGTTTCTGACTTGCCTAATGCTCTGTCTGTCAGATTACATTCACTTTATATATGATAAATCAGATATCACGTCCAAACACTTTCTCAGCTGAACATCCATCAAATACTTTTTATTTTTATACTTTACACTTCAAAGTACTCTCCCTTGAATACAAATTTTGGCTTTTCTACCCAAGCTCCTCTTGTGTTTCTGAAGATACGCTGCTCGTGTAACTTTCTAAAAATAACTTTCAATCTTGACTTGGAGCAAGGAAGCAAACATGCGGAGGTTCACTTCTACCTGTCTCACCTGGACCCAATTAGACTTGTAGTTAATTCACTAATTCACTCATTCCGGCTCTCCTCTGTTTGAGCAGGCCACAGGAACATCTATAGGACTACTTTCTATTGATATTCATGAGCCAATGGCAGGGTCTAAGAGTGTTATTTACAAGACTTAGATAAGCTTTCTCCGGCCCACGGCGATCCGATTCAATTTCATGACCTGCGTGACGCCATTGGGGAAAAGCAGGCATTATTGGATAACCAAGCTCCCAAACATCATTTAACAACACACTATTGTAGTCCTCTCAGAGTGAAAAATGCTAAAATGACAAACGCTATTCCAAAGTGGGGCTCGGAATATTGATCTAGGAAGTGGAATTGGGTTTGTGTGGAAAATTGATTTTGCCTTTATTTAGTTAAAAGCAACACAGGTAAAAGATGGAGAAATTCATGGGAGAAGTTTAAGATGGCATATACAAAGGGGAAAACAATAAGCAACCCTGCCAAAGCAATCAATGAGAGGACAAATAAGATTCCAAATGAAAAAAAGGAAACAAAAAAACCGTCTGGATCGCGGGACATCGTTATAAGTCTTGGAAAAATCCTATACAGGCAAGAGTTGCATAGGAGCAGACAACGGGTTCTGCTGACTTAATAAAGCGGTCACATTGTGCCTGGGCAGACTGGTCAATGCCCCCCCATCACCTGCGTCGCCCCCTCCCTCCACCCCCCCCGCAGGTGCAATGCATTTTCACAGCGGGACAGGTGGAGGCACGGGCTCGGAGAAGAGGTCAGCCTATTCAGTTCATCAGCAGCCGAAACCAAAGAACAGTGGGAGAGAAGCAGACGAACACGCTCAAGGAACGCATTATCAACCCGGGGGGACTGTGTGCGCCGACGTCTGACAATTGAGTTTCTGTAGAGGAAGCTGGAGCTAGTGTGTGGAAGACTGGGCAAGACAGGCCTATATAAAGACGACAACGCAATAGAAATAAGACTCCAATTCATGTTTTGAGGGCTTAAAGATGTTCTATGTAACTTTTCGGTGCTCGCCACCTGCTTGACTCATGGAGACGCCTGACATGTTTCGCAGGATTGCATTAAAGGGCTGTTTTCAGAGCTCTGTTATAATGTCTCCTCATCACAAACATACCTGGAGTTGTGTTTTGTTTCATTCACACAACGCAACACACAAACCCTGCATATTTAGACTTCTTCTTTAGAGTTCTTTACAGTTCTTGTCTCAAACAGAAAACACAGTTCCACCTTGTGATGTCATGTGGTAATACAGGAACGTAAAAGGAAGCTGTTTGGAGATGCAGACAGACTAATAATAAAGTGTTACTCAAACATGTGTGAATGAAACAAAACACAACTCCAGGGGTGTTTTTGAGGAGGTAACAATGTTCTAACATGGCTTAAAGCTCACAAAAGTTTGTGTAATATAGGACCTTTTGCACTTATCCGATTATGGGTGTTTTTATTGCTCAAAAACACCTTGAAAAACATGCATTTTCACAGATCTGACCTGTAACTTGGCCTGGGGACGTCACCAGGCCTTGTCTCCATGATGGATTTAATGGCATGCTGTGTAATATTCAAGGCAAAGTAATAACATCTCCATGGAGTCAATCCGGAGGTATATTTCATAACAGTAATCAAGACTTGAATACTGTTGTTGAATACATACTATTATTGTACTATATATATGTGACCATTTACCATTACACGCCTTTTTAATCGTGGCTAATACCGTCTTTAACTCACTATATCAAATGTTTTGTGAGTGGAACGGTAATGACAAGTCTCAGATTGCCAAACAAGATGCTTCAAACCCCAAAACCACCCTACAGTGAATGGATTTCATAGTAAACATTACAACAGTGGTCTTACCTTCTCGTAGTAGCGCAGCTCGTAGTCCAGGATGATGCCGTTGGGCTGCTCGGGCTGCGGCCATGACAACGTGAAGCTATTCATGGTGGAGCTGATCTGGTGCATGATGGGAACAATTGAAGGAGCTGCGGGGCACAAACACAGCAAGAGAAGTACGTCAGGACAAACCACGGACACGATTAAATATGGACATAAACGCCCCGAGGTGAACACACAGGTAAACACAGGTGGAGAGTATGGAGCGAGAAGTACACGGCTGGAAAGAGTTTGTGTGGTGGAAGGCTTCAGGCTTTACATATAAAATATTAATATTAGTAGTAGTGAGGTTGGTGGCTGCGTGACTTTCACTTTCGACTTACTGCAAGATGGGAGCTGGATTGATTTGTTTTGTGGTGTTTACATGTTCTTCCTATTTTTGGGTTGGTTTCTTTCGGGATAAACGTGATCAGATTTTACAAATACAAAAGGACGACTATTACTACTGCTACTACTACTATTACCACAACTACTACTGCCACCACCACTACTACAACTACTACCACTACAACCACCACCACCACTTTTACTGCTACTACTTCTACTACTGCTACTACTACCACCACCACCACCACCACAACTACTACAACTACTACCACTACAACCACCACCACCACTTTTACTGCTACTACTTCTACTACTGCTACTACTACCACCACCACCACCACCACAACTACTACAACTACTACCACTACAACCACTACAACCACCACCACTTTTACTGCTTTTGCTTCTACTACTGCTACTACTACCAACCCCACCACCACCACCACCTCCACCACTACTACTACTACAATTGCTACTATATCTCGCTTCTACCACAGAATTACCGCGCTTACACTTACACCACCACTACTACCACTCCCACTACAACAATTTAGCAGTTTTGACTTTGTCAGAAGAAAACTTCACAACAATAGCGAATGTCGGAAATTCATCTGGTTGCCACCAAAAAAGAAAAGTTTGGGATGCAACTCAACGCAGAGAATTGAAATCAAAATGAACAATTCCTTTCACAAGTGATTGCAATTGTGTGTTTTTGGCAGCTCTTAATGGAACAACATATTGGGAGAAATAAGCTAACAGCGCCAGCCTTTTTGTTCACGTTGCCATCATTACAGTTCATCTACGCACACAATAAAAGGAATGCAGCTATTTGCACAGAACCCAAGATGAAACAAATGCCACTCCAAACTGCAAGCAGGTACTTCAACGCGTTTTGGCCCGAGTCTGGTTGCCATATTTGGATGAGGTACAAGGCCACGTACATTCAGCAGAACTCACAGTAGCTTTTTTCCAGTGCAGTCATTTGGAGGTCTGGCATAGGTTCAGCGAGCAGTCATTTTGGATTTGGGCCACTGTTATTTTGGCTACCTGAACGGACTACACAACAGAGGAGCAGCGTGACATTCTCAAGTCTGGAGAAGAAAACAATAAGCATCAAAAGACTTGGATGTGCCACGTAAGTAACATAATTTCATCATACTTGAATTTCATAAATATATTTTTGGTTTGACAACATAAATACGGACGTTGCTTTGAAGAATAGGGAATTAGTAATATTTTGTGGTTTTTGTTTGAAGTGGAAATTTTGCTTGCAGCCATAAAAGCCCAGCCTCTGTTTTTATATCATAAAGATCCACTACACAACTACTACTTTAAATCAAACACAACCCATACACACAACACACTGTTCAGTAAATAAAAATAAAACATACAATTATTTATGTAAGACACTGCACCAGGAGCCACTATTTAGCCTATTGTTGACCGTCAACTACTTTTGAGACTGTTCAAGAAAAAAAAAAAAAAACACAAAAAAACTAACAAACATTTTGATTTATTCACTCATAATTCTAGTCCAACTTCACTAAATGAGAAGTCTATTTTAAAATGTTTGAAAGGGTGTGTTGGATTTTGCCTGCAACTAATACTACCACATAGTTTTCAGATAAACTGCTGAACTCAGCGTGCACAGATCATAGACTGTTTATAGAAATGGACATAGCTAACCCGCTAGCCGCTGCTTTCCAAATAGGAAGTGAGCCTGGGCGCGCTTCCGGCTCCACTGACTCTAGTGCTAATTCACTTTACATTGGAAAACTGTGGCCCCTCTCTCCGGAACTGCTGCTGTCAGACTCGTAATTTTGGTCTAAAATGTTTGTATTAACCCGCTCTACATGATCCTGGTGTTTTTATTTCGCTATTGTGCTCTACATGTCCTGGTGTTTTTATTTCGCTATTGTCTCTGTAAATCAAGATATGAACATTAATAACAGACAAATCAGGCGCCTTCTTTCCCCGAGGTCGCTCCCGGTAGCTTTAGCAACATAACTCCACTTCTTTATACAGTCTATGGTACAGTCCCTATGATATTTTGACCATAATAAGCATATTAAATGAAACCCCATGTCCGCCGCTGTGCCTGACTCTATCCTCCAGAATAACTTTACCTGAACACAAACCTGAGCTGTCAATTTACTCAGACTTTACTACTGTCTGTCTGACCCGTCACTCCTGCCTCTGCCTCTGCTCCATCATGGTTCATCTGTGGCTCAGAGACAGGGCATCTGTGCTAAAGAGACTATGTACCAGGGAGGCAAACCAGCACACGCTACATGTTCACTGAGTTGAGAAGATACTGTCATTTTATCACCAAAAAACGCTGGTGAAGAAGGTCCACAGAAAACATGGCAACAATGGCTCTATACTGTTTTCTATACTAAAAGACATTTGCAAATAATTTCACCAATGAATACTACTACTACTACTACTACTACTACTACTACTACTACTACTACTACCACTATTACCACTATTACCACTATTACCACTATACTGTCAAAAAAAAAAAAGACGTTTTTTGAAACACTAATAAATTATTGTTGTATTAAGTTGTACAAAACAATCTCTGAACCTTAGAATGCGAGTGTGAAAGTACAGAATCCATAAGCGGCTCCCTGATAGAAAGCAGCTCTTGTTGTGGGGTGTAAATGGGCAGTGTTTAGGCTGCCTCTGGCCTCTCTCCTGCAGACAGAGAGACAGAGAGAGGGCTGTGGGCTTCACCCCAGCCTCTCAGCCTGGTTCACGCTCCACTGACCAGGGCCGGCGCTGCCTGCACCGCATTATCAATTACCGGCCACAAGCACACAGTGTTCTTGACAGACCCAGGGGAGGGGCTCCGCTCTCAGATTCCTGCACTGAGGAGATGGGGCTAAACAGGATGCTGCTTACACAACTTAGACTAGTTCTGATATCTGTGAGGTGCATTGACCAAAATAGGAAAAGTTTGGTGAAACTAATGTTCTTAATGGAATTGGTAAAACATGTAAAAAACTAAACCTACACATAAATGCATTTTAGATATTGGTCACAACTAGAGATAGACCGATATCAGTTTGCCGATATTTGCACTTTTTTGCGTATGGACTATCGGCCTTAGCTCTCCTGCCCTGGCCGATATTTGGTTTGAGCTCACCAATTGCTGCTTAAAACTTTATTTTAACACTAGTGTGTGCAATGATGGAATTCACAGAATGAGATTAAACAGCTCCATTACGGGTTAGCAAAAAAAACAGGGTTGCGGATGTCTAAAAATAATTTCTATAATTCACAAAATGAGATTAAACAGCTCCATTATGGGTTAGCAAAAAAACAGGGTTGCGGATGTCTAAAAATAATTTCTATTGAGATAAAATAAAAATGTAACAAAAAAATTAAATTAAATTATGCAGAGCAGTAAAAAGTACAAACAGTATTTATGTTGGGTATTAATTTCAAATCATATATTTATGGGGAAAATGATCAAAATCGGCATCATATCAGTCCAAAAATTATCGGCAGAGCTTATCGACCATCGGTTGTTCTGGATTCTAAACAATCGATATTGGCCATGAAAAAACCCACATCGGCCAATCTCTAGTTGCAACACTGAACAAGTGTATTTCATTTCTGTGACAATATTCCCACTCACACCCCCTACTGGTCAGCCTCAGTACTGCACTGTGTGAGAGACACGTGGATTTAACCAATTGCAGTGAAGCGTGAAGTTTCAAAAGAAGCAGATGAATTTAGTTTCCTCTTCAAAACATTATAAATGTTTACACGAAATCGAGATCTGGCTCAGAGAAAATCATGATTTTTTTTTTTTTTTCCACACCCCAATGTTTTTTGCAAATGACTCCACAAACAAGCAGCGTCAGTCAGTTTACCCGTTCACAACCCATGGTGGATGTCTCCCATATCAAGGCTGACGCTTTCAAAAGTTTGATCAAATCCACTGGCAAAGGTAATTTAGCAGTTTGGCCGTGTATCCTTGTGTTAGCGTTACAAAGCACTTCAAAAGTGGTGACAAAAATAATAATATCCAAAGTTCTGTCAGATTGGTGTCTTCATGACTGCAGTGGTTCGCTCCTCGTGTTTTCTGAACGTTTTTACGCATTACAGATTAAATGTACATAGAATTGGTGCTGGCGTATGTGTGTTGTTAGATTTGGTGTTTTTTTTTCTTGTCACATACTAAAACGTTAAAAAGTATTTGAGTTCCATACTTGGTGCTTTGTACAGTGTGAAGGCTGACTGCACAGTTGCTATTATTATGAGAAAAGATATTAATAGACACAGTATACGGTTGCCGACGGCAGACTGGGAATCAAAGCAGAAACTTACTATAGAGGTTCATTTGGTATTCCAAGATTATTACATTACAAGTACATTTTCTTTTAAACAGACCAGTGCGATGTCTCCTCTTCCTCCCTTTCCTCCTTCATGTCTTCTCGTACCGTCACTGTTGGATTAGGGTGTAAAATTGTAGGTATCTGTACTTCACTTAAATAGATTTTACAGTGGATACTTTTTACTTTCACTTCACTACATTTGAGAGCAGGTATCTGTACTTTCTACTCCACTACATTTTTTTTAACAGGGCTGAAGAGTAAAAGTGTTTTTTATTATTGTATCAGAAGTAACAAAATTGAGTACTTCTTCCACCACTAGTCTGTTGACAGAAACCAATTTTAACATAACACATAACACATAATAGTGACAATGTTCTCCACCTAATTTGCAAGTTTAGCATAAAGTTTCTTCCCCATCCGCACAGAGTGAGCCTGGGTCGCCGCCATATGAACACGCACTTCCCCATGTATCCGGCCTGTCACCGAAAATCTGAAAATCTCACCCCTCCCCTCCCCCTTCCTCCCCCTCTGTCACCCGAGGTCCCCGATGCTGACAGTGATCGGTGGCCGTGTTCCCCGCTCCGTCTCCTCCTCCAAACCTCCCTGTGCCTGCCTCTCCTGCTCCACTTTTATCTGGCCCCTACTCGCTGCCCCTGGCTTTGAATGCACAGCTCTGCTCACCATTAATCAAAGTCACAGCGCCCGAGTGTGGATGGGACGAAGAGGAGGAGGAGAGGGAGGAAGACGAGAAGGAGGGACAGAGTAAACCAGAGGAGATGACATGCTTCTTTACTTTGGGTGATGTTTTGACTAATGTCTGCGAGGTAAAGGCAAAAGTCTTTACGCTTTGTGGCTGTCCCAACTCGCAACAAATGTGGGAAGGGCATCCGGCGTAAACTACAGCGTCAATATATTCAGCTTATTACACTGAATACTGCATGTGTTCAAATGACCCAAGGACTGAATGTACTACGCAACTTCTCCGGTGGAGGGTCTGCCACCTGCTCGTCTCCATGGAAATGCTATCGCTTTTTCTGCAGTGCTTCACAGAATGACATTAAATTCATCAATCTCCATGGAAACAAGCAGGTGGCGTGATCAGGCCAGATCTGCGGAGAGGCAAGCCGTGACAGACAGTAAGAATTCATGTATTTCAAGGTGTTTTATAGTGATATAAGCTTGCGGAATATGCAGGCAAAGAGACAAGGTGGTGGTAGACCCTCAAACAGAAAAAGTTACACAGTGCCCCTTTAAAGGTGGGAAAAAGTTTTGAAATATTTATTCCTTATATCATTTCTTAAATAGTGAAATCCATGTCTTTGATTTGAGTTTTTTGTTCTGTATCTTGTTAGATTTCCAGTTGGCTTAGAAGAATGTCACCTGGCATCACAACTTGTAGTATTTTTATATTCCAACTTTTCAGATGTACTTTTGTTCACGGTCACATCCTCTTTGTAAACAGTAAAACACTTGAGGACACCTCCATCACAAAAGTGCAGTATTGTTGGCAGTGGCGTTTTGCTCTGTAAGGCTGGCACAGCACTGGAGCGTACGCTTCCTAATGGGGGTTCAGTGTCTGGGATGACGAGCCGGGTCTGGAGGCATGCGCTCCGTCTCCGCCTTTGACTACTGCAGCCTCCCTATTAGCAGCAGCTCACAGGACCAAGCCAGCCGTGACTACATAGTAATGGGACTTTCTCAAACATCATGGAGGAAGATCAGTTCGGCACCAAGGAGCTCTGTCAGGGAGCTGTGGCGGCTGGATTCTGATCAAAATCACATTATACAGGGCGTTTTGAATCACAAAAGTCTGACTCACAAAAGTCTGGTTTAAGTTGAGTTGGGGTCAATAGCATATTTTAAGTGACCAAATTCTTCTCAACCCACTCTTTAGAAATCAAAAAGTCAAATCTAACTTAATAAGATTAGTAAAAAGACAAGTCCAACACTCTAATAACTTTAAAAAGGGACAGCTGCAAAAGAAAATTGAATTCTGACAGCTCCAAAGGGTGAATACGTTTTGCTACTCTTCCAAGTAGCTTTTTCAGTTCTGACAGGTTTCTGAAAGTCGCTACCTTCTATCTGTCTGAAGGGAGGAGCTCACTACAGCGAAACTAACACAGCCTAGTTAACAGTATGGACAATCTGTTATTTTAGATTAGATTAGATTAGTGGAGCTTGATCTTGATTTTCAGTATGAATACAGACCATGAAAGTGGGGCCTCACGATCCTTCTGACTTTTTGGGTTTTAGGCAGGAGGTGTCAGAAAAGTTACCACAGTGGCTATAAGTGGCTTGTGGCGGCCAAGTGTTCACAGCGAAGTCGCTTTTTGATCCTTTGATGACGGCTCTTCCCATCATTGTGAAGCCGAACTGACCAAGCCTTGAAAGTCCTTAAGTTAACATTTAATTTCAGAAATAAATAATGGTAGTCGAAGTTAAAGGTACTGATGGGGGTCCGCCACCTGCTTGTCAGTGTGGCATTAGACTTACACGTCTTGCATTTACTCAATTAGATGTTTTTATTGGTCAAAAATACCTTGAAAAACATGCTAAGGGCAGATCTGACCTGTGACATGGCATGGTAGACTCCACCGAGCCATACGGTGGAACATTCCAGGCAAAGCAATAACATCTCCATGGAAACACACAGAACAGTTGCATAGTGCACCTCTCATTGACCTTTGCTTTTAGGACTGTTGAATTTAAAGTCAAGGCTAAATTACTTATTAAGATGCAACATTGACTTGCTGAGTTTGTTCAGATGTTATGTTCATAGACTGTATAAAGAAGTGGACTAAGTGAGTGTGACGTCACCCACAGTGTTCGGCTCCAGTCAAATGAAGCTCATCGAGGCTAGAGCCGTTATAGGGGTGAATTTGGAGTTTGGAATTCTGACCATGAGTATCATAGCAACCAAAGAGCCAATCCAGAGAGAGGGTGTTGAGTGCCTGCACCACTGGTTTAACAGGAAGCGGACGCTTAGCAACGCTGTCAATCACACCTGTTGCTAACGCTAGCGGAAGCGACCTTGGGGAAAGAAAGTGTCTCATTGGTCAGTTATTAATGTTCATATCTTGATTTACGGACAAACTAGCAAAAGAAAAACCCCAGGATCATGTAGAGCGGGTCAATACGAACATTTTAAGACCAAAATGACGAGCCTGACAGCAGCAGCTACAGAGAGAGGGGAGCTAAAGTTTTTGAATAGAAAGTGAATTGGAGCCCGAGTCGCTGGAGCCAGAAGCGCACCCATGCACACTTCCTATTTGGAATGTGGCGGCTAGCAGGTTAGCTACGTCCATTTATATATACAGTCTATGGTTATGTTTCAAGACAGAAAATGTAATAATCACTGATCGTACTCTAGCTACATTTTTGCCTTTAAAATGCTCATCATTTTGCCTTTGAAAAGCTCCAGTTGTCACCCATAAGTCTGGCCATGAACCCGGCCTCTGTGTGTGAGCCACTGACCTTTAATGGCAAGTATAAAGACATCATTACAGACAAGAATCTGGAATTCAAGTCTAGTTTCATTGTTGCCTCAAGCTAGTGGCTCACTTTTGGCGTTAGGGGACAGGATCCAACATTTATGAGAACAGGCATCAAATGAACAGTGTCAGTCGGCTGGAGTCGTAGACGGAAACCCCAAAGAACTCTGGGATATGATGCAACACTCGGACACCGGCAATGGCGAAACAAAAGGCAAGCCCTAAAACAAAACGACACGGTG
Organism: Periophthalmodon schlosseri; assembly: GCA_000787095.1. Classification (NCBI taxonomy): domain Eukaryota; kingdom Metazoa; phylum Chordata; class Actinopteri; order Gobiiformes; family Gobiidae; genus Periophthalmodon; species Periophthalmodon schlosseri. The sequence continues at coordinate 14,172 of KN484777.1, forward strand.
GTAAAGTGTATTAAATAAATAAAAAATGTAATGAATAATTTGCCAGTCCAACACCGGGTTAGATTTGAGAAGCTAGAAGTATTTTAGTGAGTAGATTTGTATACTGTAGGAGAGAAAATGCAGTTGTTTACGTTTGTGTGGACTGGGCTCCCCAGGCTGAGCAGCTAAATAGAGGAGATGTGTTTGTAAATGCACTTGGCGCGCTGTGGTTGGGGGAATTTTTGGCACATAATTTAGGTCAAGAAGACAAAGCTGAACTAGATCAAAGCCGGGTGTTTGCAATGGGGTATTTTCCCAGCATGCATTTGCCCATATTTAGACCTATACCATTTCAATGCATTGGGAATTTAACACGTGGCTGAAACTTCAGGGAGGGCAGTTTCCTGTCATTTCAATGGGGACGTCTAGTGTGGAATTAAAAATTTCACAGTTTCAAATTGTGTTGTTTATAAAATAATTGTGAAAAGAAAGAACATTACCCTTTTATTCAAAAACTCACTGTATGATATTCTAATATAACTTTTATGACATATTCTGCAACAATGGACCTGGGGCATCAGTTTCAAGTCGAGGTACCTGATTTTCAAACTGTGACAGGACGTAGGTATTCTAATGTAACTAACTTGTTTCTAGCTCTCACAAACATTAGCACGTCGCTAGTATTCACATTCATTTCCAGGCACATGCGCATCTATAGAAAAGCTTTTTAAACAGTGAAGCAATGCAGGGGTGGAGCACTATTGCACAGCCACAGGTTCTCATCCCAAAATGTTCTTTAACAACGCATCAGGCTCTTTAGTCCGGGTTTGTGATGATCAAATGTTTTACAATTAGCTGACAGCACATAACTGTCACAATGTGTTGCTTCAATAGAATCTTGGGAGGATAAGGGATTAAAGTTGAGCTTGAATTCTCTAGAGGAAATTCGAAATTTTAGCTTAAAGTAATCCTTAAACCAGTTTTTGCTATTGAGGATGAGCGCGAGTGTAGTGAGGCCGGGTGAGAATGATGGCTTTAGAATGGGCAGTACATAACCCCTGTGTGTGTGAGTTTATGGTAGGTCCTCATAGAGCCAGGCCTGAATGAACTCCTAAATCACAGTATTGATCAGGAGCTGAGCAGACACACACACACACACATGCGCGCACACACACACGCACACACAGGACCTGGGCCACTTAGACGGCCTCTTCTGTGATTCACACTAAATCCCCACAACTCCTCCTTCAGCTCCAATACTCCCCTCTGTCCTCCCACGGTCTGCCTCTGTCCACTCCACTGCCTGAGCTCACAGCGCCACAAACAGTTCGATGTGTGGACAGTAATGGGCTTCAAATTTCACTGCTCAAACTTCTTAAAATTGTTTTTCCATCTAGAAGCAAAGTGAAGCAAAAACTGAGAGGATATGGCTCATTTTGAACTTGAAATTTGAATAGTAGTACCAATTATGTTTGTGCCATTTCACAACCCAACTTTTTGCTTGTATTGTCTTACTGTGTGTAGGTGGTCCATCCACTGTTACAGCAGTTTGCCCCAGGGTAGCTATGACTACACCAGTTAAATACAATATATATTTTTTTGCTTCTCTTCACTTCTCTTGGTGATGGCACAATGGTCACATCTTTATATAGTGCTTTTCCACATTCTAGGCACTCAAGGCAAGGTGGGTTAAGTGTCTTGCCCAAGGACACAACAACAGCATTCATCTGTGGGAGCTGGAATCGCACCGCCAACCTGTGCGTCAGTGGATCTGAACGCTCTACCAATGATGTTTATGTCGAGAGCGGGATTCGAACCGCCAACCTTCGGACCAGCGGACAAACAATCTACCAACTGAGCTACTGTTCATGCATATTTAAATAATAAAAAATAATTTGGTGTTGTAGTAATGTTTTCCAAAAGTATAAATACTTAGGGGTTCATTTGGTGAAATAAATAAGAAATTTCCATTACATATATTTCCTCTAAAGCTGCGTCATGTCGACAAGTACTGACAAACGAGCAGGCGCCATCAGAACTGCTGCATCACTGTGTAATAAGCCCATGTATTAGCTGGTGATTTCTTTTCAGATTAGGCCCAGGCAAATCCATGAGCAATGTTTGCGGATAGGATGTGCCAATTCGAAAATAAATAAGACGCAGTGTTAATGAATTATTATGTGTTTAGCAATCACATTACTCATCTCAGACCTATGAAGCAGCTGTGCCAGCAAACAACACTGCAGAGCCAGGAATCGCACACAGCCACGTGAGCAATCAGGTCCTAATGGGATCACTTCATTCATTAAGCGTTATATTGATCCAGGTTTTTAAGAAATAGGCCTAAGTCTTGTGTTGTGGAATAGGCTGGGAACGGTTGGGGATTGCAAAAGTAGTGAGTCATTTTAAACTGTAACAATCGTTTGAGATTAGCCGATTAAACATTTCAAAATCACGACTGTACCTGGTCCTGGCCAACCCTCCCACCAGTGAACTGTTGTTTGGCTTTTGTTGCTCTGGTATTTCATTCAACACAAATTGGAGAAATGCTGAATATATTCTTTGGCATTGGCTTGAGTCTTAAAAGTCCTATGTAACACAAAATTGATTCTTGTGAGCTTTAAGTTATGTTAAAATACTGTTACCTCCTCAAAAACATACCTGGAGTTGTGTTTTGTTTCATTCACACATGTTTGAGTAACACTTTATTATTAGTTTGCCTTCATCTTAAAAACTCAAAATGCTCTGTTCCACCTTGTGATGTCATGTAGTGGTAGTTTTCAAGTTAACAGCTCCTTTTACCTTTAGTTCAGTAGAGTTTGGCAATTCTAGGGCAGAAATCATCCAAATGATTCTAGTGAAGGTGTGTGGAGTTTCAAAAACACAGTGGACCATTTCCTGTATTACCACTTAATGACATCACAAGGTGGAACAGAGTGTTTTCTGTTTGAGAGAAGAACTTAGCCTAAATATGCAGGGTTTGTGTGTTAAATATGTGTGAATGAAACAGAGAAGAACTCAGCCTAAATATGCAGGGTTTGTGTGTTAAAATGGTTGTAAAAAAAAAAAACACAACTCCAGGTCTGTTTGTGATGAGGAAACAACATTAAAACATAGATCATAAAATACAGTAATAGGGGCCCTTTAATTTAAATTGTTCTGAGCATTAATGCCAAAAATGAAATATGCACCATCTAACTTTTCTGAAGGAGGGTATGCAGCTTTCTTGTATCCATGGAGATGTCATTGCTTTGCCTAGAATGTTCCACGGTATGGCATTTAACTATCTATCGCCATGGACACAAACATAGGCTACGTTACAGGAAAGGGATTGTGGAGACTGTTAACAGTAAAAATGGACGAATGGAAGGCAAGTTACAAAGCGCACTTTGAAATGAGAGTTGGATTTGGAATAATCAAGAACTAATTTTAGGCATAGTGGGAAAATGGGCCGCTGTGAATGGGCCAAAATAAAGAGTTCATTTGCAAAAAAAACAGATGCCATTTAAAACAGTGTTGGAACGTAACAAAGTAAAAATAGTACTGTACTTTACTTGAGTAGATTTTTAATAGATTTTTAAGTGGATACTTTTTACTTTTACTTCACTACATTTGAGAGAAAGTATCTGTACCTTCTAACCCACTACATTTTTGAACTGGACTGAAAAATAAAAGTATTTTTTATTATTGTTTGAGACCTGCTGAAAAGGCTGAGGGTTTATTTTTATTTCATAGTTTGAGCAAACTATGAACTTGAGCAAACAAACAAAAATCTAAAAAATAAAAAAACAGCTAGAAAAAACTATTGATTAAGTTGTTTCTGTTTAACAAAATTCAGCACAAATCTGTATCAAAATCACTACATTTGAAGCCTTACAAGACGGCAAAGTCTGCTCGAAATACTTTTACTTTTTACTCTTTAAGTACATTTTTAAACGGGTACTTTAATACTTTTACTTAAGTACATTTTTCACGTGATACTTTTACTGTGTTTTTTGCTTCGGTATCTGTTCTTTTACTTAAATAACAAAATCGAGTACTTCTTCCACCACTGATTTAAAATATATTCGAGTCAGCCAAATCTATTTCTGTGCAGCAAAAATACACTGAACTTTGAAAACAAATTTCCGTTTCCGTTTGTTTGTTGAACTTGGCAAAATTCTTAACTTCAGAGTAATAAGAGACACAAACTGTACAGCACCAGAAGGAAACCACATTTTTACTACGTACAGTACAACATGAGTTTTACTTCTCGGCTCAAAAGTCCTAACAGTCCAATTTGAAGTGGACAAAGGCTTGGGACATTGGTGGATGCGGGGCCGGCAGATTACAGGCAGACACCTCATTAATGCAGTGCACTCCAACAATAGGGCGGCCCATTGCCTCTTCCACATCTATCTGTCAAGTGTGCCATTAGCCTGTCAGGGAGCGGACAGCGGTGCCATTAGGCCACCCCGATAATCAGACCTATTTACTGGCTCATTTTGCCTCCTTCATTGTCACAGACGCGGTGTGGTCAAAGACAGCGGTCCCTTTCTCCTGCCGTCACGGCCGCCCTCCCACCTCGTCTCCGGGATCGCTCGGTCCGTCATTACGCTCCTGTTCCAGAGTGATCGTATATCCACTGGCCGGGCCTAATTTGATTTCAAAATGTGCTTCAATACAAAAGAGGCGGATAAAGACATTCATATTTCACATGGCGGACAAAATGGCTGCCTGGGATTATACAATATTAAAAATGGTGATTGTTGATGGGATAGTCATTAATACTACTTAGCTTTATCGCTAGCGGTTCTGAAACATGTTGGGGCGGAAAGGTTTCAGAGCTTCCACTGAAGTAAATTCTAGAATAATAATTTAAACAGAGACAAGTTTCTTTGACAAACTGTTGCAGTCCCCAAACTTGACAAATGGAAGAAATGTGAATATATCAAAAATGTTTACCAAGCAACATGGGGGCGACAGTGGCTCAGAGGTTAGAGCAGATTCCCGCTTAGGTTCCCACTCACAGTTCTGTCGTTGTGTCCTTAGGCAAGACACTTCACCCACATTGCCTATTATGAAAGTGGTGTGTGCGTATTATTATCAAAACATATATTTGTCCCTATCAAATGAACGGATAAAAGAATAAATAAGTAAATTACATTCTGATTTATAACTAAGCTTGTCACGATGACAAATTTTGAAGTTCGATATATGGCTGAAGTAAATATAGACGATAAACGATAATATTGAAACTCACTTATTCCACTGACACAATAACCCAAAAGTGGATTTAAACCACAAAAACTATTCATACAATACATAAAAAAAAAACAAAAAAACATGAGTTGCATAAAAAACGGCAGAATGAAACACTTTGAGCCATAGAAATCATTAATTCAAGCTTTTATTGGTCAAATCTTATCATATAGCCAAAAAAATAACCCAAAATTCCCCAGTAGTGCAAAGAAAAAGTCCCCATGATAAATACTGACCCCAAAAAACAATTTTTCCATCTAACATGTATTGAACGATAAGTCTATATAGTAATCATCATGACAGGCCTATTTATAACCATTTACAGAACGAATGTAGCTAAAACGCCGTGTGAAGTTTGGTTCTCTACAATGAAGTTGCTTGATTGAATAGAACACGAGCACAGGCAAAAATGAATAGCTCACATAATGGCACATACCTCCTAGTGAAAAGCAGTCACTTATTCCCCGAAAAGAACAGTAAACGCTGCATCATTCTCCAAAACAATGCTCATTACTAACACAGCTTCAGTTCTAGACAGAGCTGGTGTTGTATACTTCTTGCTTTGTGACTTAAAACTGCGTAATTGCCTTCTTCACTGCAATAGTATACAGTGGTTTCTTCAGAAAACTTTGCAGTTAAACTTTTACTTGTATATCTCGTACAAAAACAACTTTCTTGGCTTGTAGCACATTCCTTTTTCGCAGAGCAGACAATGCATTCTCCTTCACACGAGAAACTCGAGACTCTTCAAGGATTACATGCACTAAACAGGCCCTACTAACGCAACCTTTTCACACTGAAGAGGCATCTTTTTAGTTATAGGATCTGTGGGCATGAGTCATTAAAACAGATGCTCGGACTAGCCTCTCCCCAGACACTTCCACCAGCGCACTATGCAGGGGAGAGTTCATGGTCCAATTCGTGCTCAGAAAAACAGAACAGTATGGACAGCCTTTTCAAATGTTTCACTTGGTAATACTTGTCCCCAGATAGGTGAAGTCTGTGTACAAGTCAAAAAGCTAGAGGAGCATGAAGAATTCTGTACAGCGAACAACACATCCATATGCATCTGTATGTAGGCTGCACTCCTACTGTTAAAACAAGTACTGCAATCACAACTGAACCTGGGCTGCCAGCGCCTAAACCTGCAGATAGAGGACACATACAAGTTTTACACGTTATATGGAAATGTGTCAGGTGAAAGTTCAAAACCTACCTACCTAGAATTTACTCAGAGGCTGCACTAGCACTGGTTAATGCTTGGCTGCAGGTGCTGGGCTTTAGGTAGTGGGGATCAGAGAAAGTCCTTTTAGCATTAAACAAACTCAGCATTGAAACTGGCAACCCAAATGAGAGACTCTGGATAATTGGATCGAATAATCGTCTTGAGAACCAAAACATCAACATATAACATAAAAAAAAGTAGTACATCATGTCCAATATTTTAGTAATTCAGAATAAATCAGCGTTAGAATTTTAATCTGTAAAATCTATGTTTGATTTAAGCATGTGACCTCGTATCTGGGGACACAGATCAAAATCTTATATACAGTTTGTTTAAGTGAGCGAGGGGACCCATGTTCACAGTGGGGATGAAAGGGGTTAACAATAATCGATCGTGAGACATTTTATATAATTGTGATAATCGCCAATATAGATAATCGCCATTATGTCACCATGTGTAGAAAAAAGCTGCTTATCCAAAAGGGAGTCCATGGGGGGGGGGGGGTCTGTTGTCCCAGGCCTCAGGGTCTTAGGGGCCCAGAATTGGACCCTCATACTATGAATATGTCTTAGAGGGGGGCCCATTTGAGGCTTTTTGCCCCGGGACCCCAAATTTCAGTCGACGGCCCTGCTTATCCATAATATTCTCTGCTAGATCGTAGTTATTTACACTGATAACAAAGTAAAATACTATAACTTATTCAAAATATTAAAATTATAATTATTCATATCCATAACATTTTTAACCTTTAGTAATTATCATGATATAATCGTTAATCACAATTATTTTGGCCATGATAATCACACAAAATTTCAATATTGTCCCATGCCTAGTTCACACCCTCACAAAGTTTAGTTTTTATGTGAGTTTAGACGACCAAACCAATACTGACTTTTCACTTTTTGAATGCAACTTTCAACTTTGCACTGACTTTTCAATATTTAAAAGACATCCTATGAGACCATTGTATAAAAATGGTAATTGCAAATGGTCACATTTTTATATAGCGCTTTTCCACCTTCAAGGCACTCAAAGCACTTTACATCAAAGAACCACTCACCCATTCATACACCAGTGTACGCAGACACCGGGGGCGAGGTGGGTTAAGTGTCTTGCCTAAGGACACAACAACAGCATTCATCTGTGGGAGCTGTACTCACACCGCCAACCTGTGGGTCAGTGGATCTGACCGATTTACTAATGATGTTTATGTTGAGAGTGGGTTTCGAATCGCCAACCTTCGGATCAGTGGGCAAACGCTCCAACCAACTGAGCTACGGTCGCCCAAAATGGATTCAGAGTAAAATTTGTTCAGATCAAAACAAATTAACCAAACTTGAAATGGAATTGAAATTAAAGATCTGATTGAATATGGAATGCATCAGTTATTATTTTTCCCTCATTCTTCTCTCACTACATAGACTACTGTAAATTAATGTGTGAGCTTGTGTGGGTGGTGTAAAATCCTTTGTAAATATAAAAAACATTGCCCTATTATTATTGCCAATTACAAAAACCAAAAGACATTAGAGACGAACAATTATAGCATATTCACTCCAGACTTGTAGGGAGCTGAGTCTAATTTAACAAAGACCAAAGAGGAGACCAAAGAAAACCAAGTGTCAGTCTGCACAAAAAGCACATTTCAGCCCACAGATGTAACCCATGAGTCAGAGCGTTTGCACAAGAGATTACCTTAACCCGTGTTAAAGGATGCGCTTTCTGGAATGCCCTAAAAGACATGCAAAGTGAGCCTATTTCTGTAGTCGGATTTGGATAAATAAACTTCAAAGATGGGCAGCTGAAGAATGTCACATGTGGCCTCGTATGTCAGGTTCTAAAGAAAGCTATTTTTTGTTCTTGAAGTGAAAAAAAGGGACAAAAATGCGTATGTTTTTGATTTATTAAAGCAGGTATTGTTCATGATGGAGTAATAAGTACTCATGGTAATCTTTGTCAGATGTGCAATGATGAAAGAAATTGAAAAGTACATAACATCTTGATATTTGGATAAAAAAGATCCCCCTTAGCATAAAAAGCATGAAAAATGTATAGTAACCCAAACACTAGGGGGCACAAGTAGGTACACACTTTGTGCCAGTCTCAAGCATAGACTGTATAAAGAGGTGGACTAAGTGACTGTGACGTCACCCGTAGTGTTCGGCTCCAGTCAAATGAAGCTCATCGACACTAGCGGTTATAGGGGCAAATTTGGAGCCGAGTTCCATATTTGGAATTTCAACTGTGAGTATCATAGCAACCAAAGTGCCAATCCGGAGTGAGGCTGTTGAAGGTAACGTCCCTTCTCGCCTGCACCAATAGTTTAGCACAGAGCGGGCGCTAAGCATTCAAACCTGTTGCTAACGCTAGACTTCGGGGAAAGAAGTCACCTGATTTGCCTGTTACTAATGTTCATATTGATTTACAGTCACAATAGTGAAATAAAAATGACCAGGATCATGAAGAGCGGGTTGATACGAACATTTTAAGACCAAAATGACGACCCTGACACTAGCAGTTACAAAGAAAACTGCGATAGTTTTTCAATAGAAAGTGAATTGGAGTCAATGGAGCCGGAAACGAGCCCACGCTCACTTCCCATTAGGAACGCGGTGGCTAGCAAGTTAGCTATGTGCATTTATATATACAGTCTATGGTCTTGAGAAGTTTATATGGTTGTGTCAATTTACCAACTACTCTAATGTTCATTAAAAAAGGCGCATTTGAGCAATTTCAAACACATGTCATAGATGGTGGGATGATGTTGAAATACGAAAAGAGTTCTGCTGTAAAAATATGGCCACGCAAACCACATATTTTTCAAAAAAAAGCAAACTGATTTCCTGCACGGAAAGCTCTAATGACAACGCTGCTAAACCTAGACGCCATCTTCCTCCCCGGTCCCATCTCATCATCCTCATTATCACAGTTGATCGGAGGGTCCACTTACCGGCCTGGTTGGTGGTGATGTCTATGGTGACATGCTGCGCCGGGTATGGGCTCTTATTGCTCACGCCGTTCACAGCTTGAATTTCAAAGCTGTAGAGCGTATGTGCCACCAGGTTACTGATGAAGACTCTGGTGTCGGTGAGGGCCAGCTGCCTCGGTACAAAGTCCACGTTCTCGTCGCAGTGCGAGCAGGATCGGCGGTCGGCTCGGCACTTCCGGCACACGATGTTGTAGACCACGTCGTTGCGGCCGCCCGTCTCTCTGGGCGAGTGCCACTCCAGTATCACCGAAGTCTCGTTCACGAAGGAGATGACGTTTCGGGGGCTGGACGGGACGCCTGTAATCAGAGCATAGGAAAGGTTTAAACAGGATCTTTGCTTTTGTTGTTCATTTGTATTGTTTTTGTAATGATCTGGCATTTGTTTTGGTTCCGCTGTATGTTTAGAATTGGAACTGACTCAAAGAGAACACTTTTGTTTCTTTAGCTTTATTATTTAAAGTTGGATTATGTATTTCTGATGGACGATATGCCACCAGCTTGTGTCCATGGTTATGTTATTGCTTTGTCTGGAATGTTCCACAGTATGACATTAAACTTATCTCCATGGAGACACCCCCAGGTTATGTTTTGTCTGGAATGTTCCACAGTATGGCATTAAACTTATCTCCATGGAGACACCCCCAGGTTATGTCATTGCTTTGTCTGGAATGTCCCACAATATGGCATTAAACGTATCTCCATGGAGACACCGCCAGGTTATGTTATTGCTTTGTCTGGAATGTTCCACAGTATGACATTAAACTTATCTCCATGGAGACACCCCCAGGTTATGTCATTGCTTTGTCTGGAATGTCCCACCCGATGGGGGCAACAGACCCTCCCAGAAGACAGTTTATAATCTCGTTGCTAACAGTACACTTACTGTGGCAATCCCGCTCATATAAACTTGTAAGAAATTTGTGGCATTAAAAGCTTGTTTGTCCCATAGCCAAGGAAAATGTTAAATGTTAAGAAACACTCTATGTAAAAGAAATAAGTTAGCGAAAGTATTTATATGAAATGTCAGAGGTACAACTGAAGTGAAGATATCCACCTTTGAGTGTGAAAACAGTCTCTGAAGTTTCACATTTCAGCTGGAACTTTACACAAACAAGTTGACAAAATACCTCGCCTTAAGTTCCGCAGTTTGAAATGCTAATGTATTCCATTCACACCCTGGAAGAGCATCCAGCCAAACACGAGTGTCTATCAAACATTAGTTATTTAGCACAAATCAGTGTAGCATGTAGCATTCTTCTCCCATTGGCTCTGGAGATTCACGCTCCCGTTCACTTCCTCTCTGCCTGCAGCTGCTGCACTGCTGCACAGGCGACGAGGCTTGGGCAGAAATCAAGGAATAATAAAAGTATTGTTTTGCCTGAGCGCAGTTTTAATATTAGCTCAGTGTGCGATTCTTCAAGAGTTCACTTTTCTGAAACACAGGGTGGAACTGGCTTCAGCTCTTTGTGGCTGTACAGGAGCTCCATGCAGAACAGCAGGATAGAATCTGATACACACTAATAGTGAACACTTTTTATGAACAGCTATGTAGAGGTGTATAAAAATAAAAATAATAAAATAATACCTCACAATTTGCAATGATAAATTGTAATTATTTATGCCAATGCCAAAATTTAAAATCCAAATTGATCACATTTCTTTTTTGGATTTGCGTTAACTGTGTATTTTATTTATGTATTTTTTGTTATTGCCATTGTTATCTGTGACTTCTATAATTATAATAATCTGAATATATATAGACTATTTAATAATGCAGTCTTCTCATATTCACCCCTCACTACACAAACATGTGCTCAGCAGTGCGTATATAAAGTGTGAATGTTTTATTGTTTGTAATAAAGGGAGCGATACAAGAGAACATATAGAAAGCATAATGTTGACTTGGTGCACTTGAGACTTGTGTGGACATAAGGCAGGGGCTGCTTCAGTCAACAAGAGACACAATTAATCACTGCTGCCGCGCCGCGTGGTTAGCCCGGGGGAGCCAAGACAAAGCTAGCAAACTCACAGGGGCGCAGGAATGGCACTGTTAGCACCACAGCCTCCACAGCTCTTCAACAACAGAGGGTCACAGACATCAGGGCCAGACCTCCATGTTGTCATTATTATGGTCTGGCTGAGAGGGCGGCTGGTGCTCCAAATACATCAAATGGTACATAATTCGGTCCCTGGATTGCACCTCTGTGAAGTTTCAGCTAAAAGGGAATCCGAGAGTATATGGAACCTTTGGGGACCCTGAAATTTTAGCCTAAAAACATGTGCATCCTATGTCACAGCTGGGGTCCGCTAACTCTATTCTGGTGACCTGATTTAGTCCGGGTTTAGACGTACTTTTGCTCTTTGCTAGTCATATTTTTAGTTGTCATCATTATAATAATGGCTGCGATTTATATTTCACATTCAAAGTTTGACAAGCTTGTCAGTAGACGATTATTCATTCACCCTGAACAACTGGTGGGGTAAGTTTGCATAGTTATATTCAGGCCCGTCAACAGAAATTTAGGGGCCCGAGGCAGGAAACATCACATGGCCCCCCCTCTGATATAAATCAATAGGAAGCGTGTCCAATTTTGGGCCCCTAAGACCCTGGGGCAACAGACCCCTTTATCTCCCCCTGTCAACTCCCCTGCTTATACTTGTGTAGCCACAGCTGCCCTGACAGGAAGTAGCCAATCTGCACTAACTCTACAATCAAACAGGTAATTTGGTGGGTAAAAGTCTCATGCCCAAAGGCACAACTACAATATGAGCTGGTCTGAGCTGGGACTGAACCACCAAGTCTTCAGTTATACGCTCTGCTCACCGGAATCACCTGAATGAAAATCTGCGAGTGACTATGTTTGTAGACGCTTCCTACACCCTAATAGGGACATTAACAGGGTTGCACAGTGGAGGTAGGAAGAAGACATTACACGGCCTCATCACCATTGCTAACACGCGCGGGTAATGCAGGGACAGCGCCGCGGATCAGATGTGACTGCTACTTAAAGTGTGATTTGCAGACTATTAGAGACGCCTTGGGCTGTTTTAATTTACCATTGGATTTAATTTGTTTAGAGCGGTACTTACAGCGCTTCCGATGCTTCCTCGTTTAGCCGTGTCATGGTTTGTGAGGCCAGGTGATATGAGCGCCAATCAATACCGAAATTCATTTAACATTTTGCTTTAACTGAGATAAATGATCCGGAGTGTTGTTTTGTTTTGTTTTTCCACGTTTAATATGCTGACGAGTTATGCTTTGCAGTAAATACGCTGAAATGAAGCTTTACCCAACCAAAATGTTTCAATATTGCTGACACGAGGCAGCTAATTAGATTCAAAACTTGAAATAGGCTATTTTAGTTAGGAGGTGAATAGCGAAATAGGGGAACACAATTAAAATGATTTAGAAAGTGGTTCAAACTGATGCAAGAAAGTAATATTAATATCCTCTTCTGACGCCTGGTGGTTGGAGTTGGTATTAGATTGATTAACTTATTAAACACATTTCTTGGCCAGAGATGATCCTCAACTAGTTTTATTTCAAAATCTGCTATAATATACTCACACGCCTTTGGTCCTATCGGTAATGTCTATCACTTAAATAAAGATGATAATGTATAAAGCGAATGTATAAAGCGTCTTGTTGATGTAAAAATCTCCCAAGTGACCTTATTTTGCTACTTCTTACAGATGCCTTCCACACTGTCACGCCCTCTCGTTAGGCTGCTGCTGTCTCTCTGCACTTCCCGCTGTCACCTCCTGTTCTTCCGGTCAAATTTCCAGGAAAGAATCCATCCTGGTGTCACAACAACCGCCTTATCTGACCTTCCTCTTGGTAGAACATGTCAATAATAGTTTTTGGAGCCTTGTTCATCCGGTTCAATAAAGTTGAACTAAAAATATGTTTCACTATGTTCCAAAGTTAGTACCTGATTTTTACTGTCTGAAAAACAGACAGAGTTTATTTTAAATAGTGCAGAGGTCCAAAGTTCCTCCTCACTTTCGTAACGCGTAGCATCATAATTATTCACCGCAATGAGTTTATAATCTCAACTTTCAGAGGTCAGGGCGGAGTTTTGCCATCATGATAATGCTTTATAATGATATACTTTAGCCTCTGGGAAAACTCTGAATAAACTGAACTGAACTAAACAACATGCTAACAGTACACTTACTGTTTCTCGGACACTTCACAATTAATCTTATTTTTACCCTAAGAGCTGCTTTTACAATATATCTGTACTCTTTTTTAAGTTAATTAAAGGCTAATGGACAAATGAATGAATTGGGATTGTACCATTGGTGGAAAGTAACAAAGTAAAAGTAGTAAAGTACAATAGTTAAGTACAATTTTTAGGTATCTGTAAAGTAAGTAAATTTTATAGTGGGTTCTTTTTACTTTTACTTCACTACATTTGAGAGCAGTATCTGTACTTTCTACTCCACTACATTTTTAAACTGGACTAAAAAGTAAAAAGTACTTTTCATATGATTTGAGGGGTTATTTTTAACATGTTTGTGGTAACATCCTGACTAAAGTTTTCAAGTCCCAGCTTTGGCTTTGAGCAAACAAAAATAAATACACAAAATTCATAAGAAAAATTAAGAAATTGATTTGTATTGTTACTGCTGACCAAAATATGTATCATTTTTTAATGTATATAACTATATTTAACACTTCAAAATCTGTCTGAAATACATTTTTAAACAGGTAATTAAAGGGCCCATATTACGCTATTTTCTGATCCATGTTATGTTTCCTCATCACAAACAGACCTGGAGTTGTGTTGTTTCATTCACACATGTTTAACACACAAACCCTGCATATTTAGGCTGAGTTCTTTTCTCAAAGATAAAACACTCTGTTCCACCTTGTGATGTCATGTGATAATAAAGGAACTGCCTCACTGTGTTTTTAAACTCCACACACCTTCACTAGAATCATTTGGATAATTTCACCCCTGGAATTGCCAAACTCTACTAAACTAAAGGTTAAAAGGAAGCTGTTAACTTGAAAATTACCGCTTCATGATACCACAAGGTGAAACAGAGCATTTTGAGCTTTTAAGATGCAGACAAACAAAAGGTTGCTCAAACAAGTGTGAATGAAACAAAACACAACTCCAGGTATGTTTTTGAGGAGATACCAACATTATGACATGGCTTAAAGCTCATAAGAATCTGCTTTGCATAATATAGGACCTTTTGACTACTACTAGTACTAAATCTACTTTTACTTAAGTAGATTTTTTCATGTGTTACTTTTATTTTGACTTGAGTAACTTTCTGCCTCTGTGTCTGTACTTTTACTTAAGTAGCAAAATTGAGTACTTCATCCGCCGCTGGATTGTACTATAACTACGTACTTAATAATATGGGCAGTTAGTATAAAGCTTAATTGCAATCACAATCACGTCAAAAGTGATCCTCAACAGTGTAACTTCACCCCACAGTGTAGCTAACCCATTTTCTCCTCCCAGGACAGCCGCTATCTGGAAGGCCCTGTGGTTCAAATTAAACACTTGTGCTCACTGTTTACCCATCTTCTCTGAGAGGGGGCTGTGAGGAGAGTGTTTGTTTTATGATGTGAGACGGGCCTGCGGGGACCAACAGAAGGTCTCTTTGTGGAGATAGCGATCACAGCCAGGGAGAGGCGTGTGAAAGAACGCAGCGCTGTGTGGGCAGTGCCACATGAAATCAAACATGCTAGGAGGGCTAATGTATGAAGGCAGAGAGACAGGGGACGGTCACAGAGAATCAGCAGATGGTAATGTTGAAGTTTCAGAATAAACTGTGCTTTCCTCTTTCAAATAAACAAGTCTGCAAAATGAAAATGAAAAAAAGTGTAGCGTAATACACTGTTGAACTGTTATCAGCTGTAACTGTCATGAGTGATGCAACAGAGCAGCCACTCCCAAAGTCTAACGTGTGGAGATCCCCTGCAAAAAGTATTTATGGCTCTCCAACATCAAAATGAATTCAAAAGTCAGTCACCAAACCGGGACTATTTCAGGTCTAAACCAGGGCTAAACCAGAACAAAACCACCATTACAGCAGAACTACACCAGGACTACAGCAGGACTTCCACAGAACTACACCAGGGACAAGCCAGCATGATACCAGAAGTACACCAGGACTTAAGTGCTTCTTCAGGAAAAAACTCTGGACTAAACCAGGACTAATTCCAGACTAGATCGCTAATCTTAAGCATTGAACCAAGACCTGAACCAATTCAAACTAGACCTGAATGAACCTAGAACCATGTAGACCGAGTCCAGGATGAACCAGAGCGCACAGTAGTCGGAGTCAGAGCCTACTAAGCCCCAAAAGAGCAAACGAGGGGAGGGCTAAACGATTAAAAGTAATATATTTAACAAACTACTTAAGAGTTCATTTCAAACCTATTTAAAACTATTTACCCAAGGAATACATGATCATACTGGAGAAGTTCAGTTTCCCATCTGTTTATCCTTTACCTGTGCGAGAACAGAGCCTTGGTGAAGGTCTGAACTGCCCATGTGTATATAGTTTGGTCCAGCTTCTTTAGACACATTACACGCATGTAACTTACTAGCACTTGAGTGAGTTACTTTGATTTTTCACAAGTACTTTGAGGGGAAATAAATACTTTTAAACTATGTAAATCCATCTTTCAGTCCGACAGTTTGATCCGTGTTGTGAAGAATCAGGAGCCTTCGACAGAGCTCCAGGCAGCTTACGTCTGACAAGCCACAAACTGTTTCTACTGACAGACACAGCCAAAGTTTGTTAGGAATGTTGGAATAGTTCGGATCACTCACATTTTCCATTTTATGCCCTGTATTTATGTTGATACCGCGTCGTTCCCGAAATCTCACATGGTTGTGGTCGGTCGCGGTGATGGACGTAAACAACTGTATACAGGCGTGTTCGGATAATATATGGAGCTGTGGGCAGTGCTCCGAAAGTCCCTTCTATTCCCGTTCCAGTCTATTGAAGTGAACAATGCATCATCCATATGGGGCATTGTCTTGTCTGAGTCATGACATGTTTCCTTGCCAAAAAATGACTCTGTGTAGCAACGTTTAGTAATTAATTTCTCAGGCAAAATGATAAAAAAATATATATACCATGAAAAGAATTATAATCTTTGGATCAATTGTGGAACGAAAGACAGTATTCCTCTGAGTAAGATGGCGGTGGAGTCTGGTCCCGAGTGGGCTGATTAAGCAGTGATTGTCCAGAGCTTATCCGGCCCTATTCCCACTGCACCTGATAAAGGCATTTTCTGGCTCTATATGATAAATGAACAGCTCTCCATACCTCCCATACGCTACTGAGGATGACGTCGGCTTCATTAGAATGTATGAAGCAGATGTAGAAAATGAGCGTACGCCATTGGAATCACTGACTGGAAATTATAATGGCTTTTCTCATTCTATAGTCACCTCTTTAAAGGAGACGTATTATGCTAAATTGACTTTTTTAAGAGCTTTATAATGTTTTCCCTTCATCATTAGCTTACTCAGAGTTGTAGTTTTGGTGATTCGTGTATGTTTGAGTGCAAAAGTGGCTCAGCTGGTAGAGCGTTTGTCCAGTGATCTGAAGGTTTGGCAGTTCGAATCCTGCTCTCGACATAAACATCACTGGTTGAGTGATCAGATCCCCTGACCTACAGGCTGGCGGTGCGATCCTGTATAGTCCTGCATTTGAGGCTGGAGCACTCAGAAAAAGTCCATTTGCACCTATCATTGATCTCCGCCCACTCCCCTGTTCTGACTCGTTATTTTTTTGAAAATTGTGCATTAGGTCGCATAGCTATTTTTCAAAAACAAAACTATAAATGAAAACCCACTGCCTGTCAGTATGAAGAGGCGGTGCTGAGGGTAGAGCATCACTTTCTATTACGTACTCATTTTAGATCAATATTGAAGTTTACACTGTACAAAATGTAAAAACAAGATGTGCGTATGTAATAGTGTCAGTGAAAGGACACAGTACTACTACAAGTACTATCCGGGCTTTGTCACAGTGTTTCTATCTTTGCCATTAGTCTTCCTGGCTTTGTCCTTCTTTTCTTTTCATTTCTCATAAGAGGATGCTCCCCGATGGACCAATCAGAGCTGGATCCCGCACCACCTGACCTCCCTCGGTGACCACTCAGCCTGTTCTTACTCCTCCAACTCAGAGAAAAGAAGCAACTATACCTCCCTCGATGGCGTTCTGTAAAAAATAGTAAGGATCTCAAGCAGTGCTACCACTTTCTCTAGTTTCTGCTTGAAAAGTAGGCGCAGTATGGTGACTTTTTTGGCGTATTTAGGCTGTTCTTCTCTTAAACAGAAAACACTCTGTTCCACTTTGTGATGTCATGTGGTAATACAGGAAGTGCCCCACTGTGTTTTTAAACTCCATACAACTTCACGAGAATCACTTGGATAATTTCATCCCTGGAGTGGTCAGTATCTACTGAACGAAAGTTAAAAGGTAGCTGTTAATTTGAAATCTACCACGTCATGACATCACAAGGTGGAACAGAGCATTTTGAGCTTTGGAGATGTAGACAGACTAATAATAAAGGATTACTGAAACATGTGTGAATGAAACAAAACACAACTCCAGCATTCTAACATGGCTTAAAGCTCACAGGAGTCAATTTTGTGTAATATATAACCTTTAACGTTATACACTTTATTGTCCCCATAGGGTCATTTGTAGTCTGCATTTGACCCATCTTTCAGTGCCGCATTGTGCATGTTTTGGGTTGATGGGAGAAACCGGAGTGTCCAGAAAAAAAACACCTAGACACGAGGAGAAACAGAAAGGGATGAGCGACCCGGGAACCTTCTTGCCACTGATGTTAACCTTGGGGTTTTGTGGTATTCACTGGTTTGGGCTTACGTGTTATTTTGAGGAATTTTGCCCATTCAAAAGATATGATATTTTGTCTGGAAATATTCATTGAGATGCAGGTGCTGGTTTCTATCAATGCAGGAAACGACAAGTACAACTACATTATCAGGGGACCTCAAGTAAAAAACAGAAACCATACCTCGATGTACTACGTTAACCTTCACTCACAAGCTTGTTGTATAGTGACTACCCAAGCCAGGAGTATTCAGGCGTCCCACTGCGAGACACAACGCCCATGACAAAAGACAGGCATAGAGCAGAGGCTAGCTGAAAGAAGGGGTGTTTTGAAGTGCAGCGTAGGCGTATATGTAGCATGTTCCTTGGAGGGGGGGTTGGATGGCGGGGGTATAGCTGGAAGCCCCCCTGCTGACAAAGCCCACTACTGGACAATCCATCAGCCGGCTAATCAGAGCGATCGGGAGCACAGGGGAAGAGAGGAGAGAGAGGAGAGAGAGGGACATAGGCTACAGCTACAGTACCAAGGCAGATTGGCCTGATTTAAGCCACTCTCACTGCGCTCTTATCGCAAACCCACAGTATTAGAGAGATTCTTACTGGGATGAGCCGGCTGCCCCCCCTCTGTCGGCAGGAGGAGCACGGCGAGAATCCGGCAAAGATGTAAGTGCTTGTTTTACACTGAAATCTGACCTTCACATGTGTCCTTCACATGCTGATCCAGCTACAAATGTAACACTGACACAATGATTTGATTTGAGGTAAAGGTGCATTACGGAGCTTTTCTGGTGCAGCGTTCGCCATCTTCTTGTCTTCATGGAGATGTTATTGCTTTGACTGGAAAGGCATTAAACTACAAGCATTTGGTGCCACCAGGTTAACTTACATGTCAGATCTGTGGACAGGTGAGATTTAGTTCTGGGTGTCGTCCCAATTTTGATGACGTCGTGTTTATCCAAATCACTTCTCAACAACGTTTCAAACAACACAGCTACTCTTCACTGTTGTTATATAATTACACACTATCTGAAGGGATGCAGACTGTTTAGACTGTGCTATAGGCAAGAATGTTCTTATTGATTTCTATCAGGGAGCGCTAATGGCCTCCACAGTGAAAGAAGACAGCACACTGATTTGAAAAAACTTAGCTATTCTAATCTCTTTAAAATCAATTCCAAGCATTGACTAAAACAAGACACATAATAAATATAAGAGGGTTGAATGTATGAGACCAGTTTTCCCTAATGATTACATGGAATTCTAATAAGAAATATTCAAAAGGGAAATGTACAAATACTGAACATGATTATTCATGTTAGGCAGATGCATGGACTTGTTATTACAACACACATTTGCATGCGAAACACTGAGGTGAGCTACTCGTCCATGGAGCTACGCGGAGGAGGCCATTTTGAACACAATTTGGGGAAACTGAATCCTCCTGGTACCTACAGATGATAAATTTGATGAAGCATTCAGCGTGACCCCCAGAGACAAGCGCAGTAGACCAGGGGGGCCAAAACACACGCTTGAGGTACGACGGCTCTTTATCCCATTGAGAATATTTACGGACAAGTACACACTGCAACGTATTAGCACAATTGCTGCTTGAAGGCACGTTTCTTTTAGTTAAATTAAAAAAAGATGAGCTCAAATTATACATATTTTATCAGTAGCATCCACACAACACAGCTGCTCTAACCATTGGAGGTCTTGTGTCCGATCCTGGGGCCAATTAGAAAGACCTGCTTGAATAAATCAGCGCTAAATGAATACATAACAGCAGTCATAATGCTTGCAGGTTTGATACTGTGAAGGCATTAAACTATTAAGACGCTCCCTATTGGCTGTAGCGGGTAAGTGGTAAACAGAATTTTCAGGGATTTAACTGTGTTGTAGCAGTCTGGAACAGAGTCAGCAGGGGAGGCATAGGTAGAGCGGTTTGCATATGGCTGGTACGTGGCATTAAGATAACTACGGAGGCTGAGAGGGCCCTTATTGGGTGTCCAGCGGATAGCAGCAGGATGGTGTCAAGACGGTGCAGCGTTTTGTCTGAGTAATTAGGACTTCAGGGGACAAGCGCAGGCCAAAGGGAGGAATGAACAGCAGCGCAAAACAGACAGAGGAGGGAGAGAACCGGGGAGGAGGTAGTGAAGTGTAGGAGCTTTTGTCCTACTGCTTTTTACTTGTTCAATTTTAAATTAACTAATATCATGAAAATATTATGTAGACAGTAAGAGCAGACATGGACATTTTCTGTTTAATTATAGGGCGATATAGGGAGGCTATTTACACCATACCTGGATGTATTAGATTAGTAGATATTTTGTTCCCACGCAACAGTTCTGAATTCAAATACTTTACACCTCAGTGATTATTTAAGTGGACATCTTTTAACGTATTACTTACTAATTACTTTTTACTTTAAGGGTCCATATTATACGTTTTCTGATGTGTGTTATAATGTTGTTTCCTCATCACAAACTTATCTGGAGTTGTGTTTTGTTTCATTCACACACGTTTAACACACAAACCCTCCATAGTTCTTCTCTCAAACAGAAAAAAAAACACTCTGTTCCACCTTGTGATGTCATGTGGTAATACAGGAAGTGCTCCACTGTGGTTTTAAAGTCCATACACCTTCACTGGAATCATTTGGATAATTTCGGCCCTGGAATTGCCAACCTCAAGTACTGAACTAAAGGTAAAAAGTAGCTGTTAACTTAAAAACTACCACTGTATGATATCACAAGGTGGAGCTTGAAAATGTAGACAGACTAATAAATCAGGATTACTTCAAACATGTGTGAATGAAACACAACTCCACATATGTTTTTGAGAAGATAACAACATTATAACATGGCTTAAAGCTCACGAGAATCAATTTTTGTCATATAGAACCTTTAAATATACAGTACTCTTACTATATTTTTGCGATGCACACCTCTACTTATATGATATGGCTCATTATTTTTTTCCTAAACAATAAAACAAAGTGTAATTGTGATTGTACAGAAAACTCGCAGCAGCCCCGAACTCAAACTTCAAAGTATCACAACATATACAGTAGAATTTTGTAATGCCAGTGCTCCAATCTCAGAACTGTACAGCTCTGAAACATGTGTCATATGGTTTGTTTACATAAGTATACTACTGACTTGTGCAGGGCTGGTCGGGTTGGTCGGCGTCCCCTCTGTAGTAGCCGTTGCGACACACGCAGATGGTGGCGGCCTCGGACGTGGAGCGGCTGTTGGGAGGACACTGCAGACACAGGCCCGCACCCTGGCTCGACTTAAACGTACCCGGAGGACAGGCTGGAAGAGGGAAAGACATATGTATTAGAAAGTGAATGTTTATGTTCATGTATTTATTCATCAGGACATTGTATTATTACTTTAAGTGGAAAGGATAAATGCTTGAACCACTGTTAACAGCTAATTTCCATGTGCAGTCCTTGGGGGGAGGGACCATAGCACAATACGGTGCAGGCATTACATTCAACTCTTCCAACACCACTTTACAACTTTACAATAGACATCAGTAATCCACTCATACACTTAGCAGCGTAAAGCAGGCTACATTCACTTAGCTCAGCGGGCTCATGTAGAATGTACTGACACTCATTGAATTTTTGAATTTGAACTGGTGTATTTTCCATTAACATCTGATATTGAAAAACTGTCGCCCCTCTCTCCGTAACTGCTGCTGTCAGGCTCGTCATTTTGGTCTTAAAATGCTCCTATTAAGCCGCTTTACGTGATCCTGGTATTTTTATTTCGCTATTGTGTCTGTAAATCTAGATATGGACATTAATAACAGACAAATCAGATGCCTTCTGTCTTCCCTGAGATCGCTCCCGCTAGCGTTAGCAACAGGTTTGATTGACAGCGTTGCTAAGCACCCGCTCCCTGATAAACCAGCGGTGCAAGCAGCCTCGTTCTGGATTGGCTCTTTGGTCGCTATGGTACTTGTTTTTGAAATTCCAAATTTGGAATCCGGCTCCAAATTCGCTATTTGTAACCGCTCGCCTCGATGAGCTTCATTTGACTGGAGCTGAACGCCACGGGTAACGTCACACTCCCTCCCATTGAGTATTTGAATTTGAACTGGTTTATTTTCCATCAACTTGTGTTATCAGTAAAATATGTAATTGTTCGTAAATTTCAACATTTTTAATCCAAGTGTGAAAAAGTACTTAGTTCAAATATTGGATTAGTATATTTTAATGGCAGGCTTTGGCAGACTCCAATAGTTATTTTGAGTAAGTGGTTTTCTCTGACCCATTATATTAAGTAACAAGACATTAATCTCCATTTTACATCTTAAAACATTATCATTATATTAGTAGTGAGGGCCCTTGTAAAAATGATCTGAAGAAAAGCTACTGTCGGGTAACTTTCCAGCCGTCTTCTGTCATTACCCCCCTCCTGGAGAACTCTATTCCCCCATTACCTACTCTATATACCTCCATGTGTGTTTAAACTTTATTGAGGTCAGTTTCGCTACATGCCCCAGGCTGCGGTGAAGGACAGAGATTATTGTGCTTGATATGACTGCGAGTAAGTCCAAGCAATAACCTAATCCTTTTTACGGCCACATCCCAAAAGAATACAACGCTAAGGGTCTGCGCGTTGCACGGAAGGATTTACTGACTGTAATAACCATGATAAATGTGTAATATTTTAGCGAGCTTTACGGATGCCAGGGAGAGTGGTGCCGTAGCAGAAATCCACAGGGAGAGAGGTAATAAATTTAATGGGACAACCGTCTTACTGTTTCTCCAGCTGCAGCAATGACGCTGAAACATTGAGTCAAGTTTAGAAGGAGACGTATGGCAGCCTGATGCAAATGAACAAAGCAGTCTTTAAATGCAGACGAGGTGAAAGATTGCAATTTTATAGTGTGAAATTACGTCGCTGAATCGAAAATGGAACAAACAAAAAATAAATCAAATATTATTTTCAAAGTTTCATAAAATCCTCGGTAGTTACGACTTGTATTTAAAGGTGCACTACATAATGATCCTGCTGTAGGGTCCCTCCCATAGACTGTATATATAAATGGACATAGCTAACCCGCTAGCCGCCGCGTTCCAAACAGGAAGTGAGCATGGACGCGCTTCCGCCTCCACAGACTCTGGCTTCAATTCACTTTCTGTTGTAACTGCTGTGGTCAGGCTCGTCATTTTGGTCATAAAATGTCTGTATTAACCCGCTCTACATGATCCTGACATTTTTATTTCACTATTTTGTCTGTAAATCAAGATATGAACATTAATAACAGACAAATCAGGAACCTTCTTTTCCTGGGGGCGCAACTGCAAATATCTGCTATTATGTATATGTATTTATAATTTGTTAAACACATGTTAATTATGCCCCCTGGATTTTGGGAGATAGATACAGTAAACTCTAAATAGTGTTGGCTGGCCAGGCTATACCATTATGTTTTTATGTAAGTTTAACACGGCACTTGAACAAATTATCTAAAGCAACAACAAGAAAGAGAATGGTTCTGACCCTCTTCATTTCGGGGTCAAACTGTCATAAAATTCCAGCACTTAGCGACTCCAAGGGAACAACCTTAGACCTCGGTATCAGCAAGCTTTTAAGAAATCATTTAAGAATTTTATGCTCCATTAAAAAACACACAGAAAGGCAGAGAACTGGAGACTGCACCATTCTTTACGGCATTATAAAAAAGCTGTTTTAGTGCTATTGGGCCGGTCTCTCAGATGGGCTGTTTGACGTATAAGGCTATAGAGAAAACACACACTGGTACCCCGCTGCTGCCCCCAGTGGCGAGTCGAAGTTAGTTTGTCAGAGGCTAAATGACTGACCTGGAGTCTGGTCACACGCCTCTGTCCACACATGTTCACAAACAGCTTATACAACAACCCCAGGAGGTGCACCGCGGGGGAACACCGCTCTGCTATGAGGCCTGTACTGGGCTGTTTGGAAAATACAGAGCAGGGATGTCAAGGATAAACAATGAATCGATAATCATGGTTATAGATTCACAATGTATTTCTGAGATTTACCAAAAGAATTATTTGGTAATACTTTTAGAAGCAAAATATGAGATCTAAATGGCGTTTATACTCTCAAAAATGATAAAGGGCTTTTCTTTCAGTGTTACATTAGCATTAATTAATTCATGTATTCAAGACGTTGGATTTCATAAAGCTGCTCACGTCCTGGACTTGTATTAGACTGTCTGGATGAAGTTCAAGATATAATGGTGCACTGTTACTTTTCTGCTCGTGAGAACCACTTGCATGTGTGTGAAGATGTAATTAGTTTGCCTGGGATGTCCCGCAGTGTGGCATTTTGGTGGGATCACTTGTCTTATCTTCACATGGGTAGATAAGTTTAATGCAGAAAATCAACTTTTCAGAGCTATTAACCATGTTATAGTTGTTCCCTCTCACCCAAAGTTGTATTTGGAGTGATTCGTGCATGTTTGAGCAACCTTTAATCTTTTTTCAAGACGCCATTTTGTCGATCAATCTCCGTTTTCCACCACCACCGGCAGACGCCCACTGCTGATTCGACAGTGTCACCTAGTCATTTTGGTACAAATGAAAAAAAATCGGCGACTCGCTAATGCGATCTGTAGCTATTCATCGGAGGTGCCGACTCTTTGTTGTGATGACATTTACGGAGACGCCAGCTCCCACAGTTTTCTAGTCAGCTGACTTTTTTCTTTTATTAAGTCGTTTGAGATGAATATTGTGATTTAAAATGAGCAAATTATAACATCATGTTCCACGTGTGTCATATATTATAGTTATTTAGTAGACACAAGCACAATATGTCTTCTTTAATGCCTTACTGTGGAACAACAGGCAAATCAATAACATCTCCATGGAGGGAAGCAAGTTACACAGTGCACATTTAGCGCCAGTGCCAGTTCTTTGTTTCATTATAAGCGCGCCGTTGTAGAGCACCCTTTTGAAGTGACAGTACTTTTGTCCTCTGCACCACAGCATGGCGCTGATGGTTACGGTGGTAATGGTTGTGAGGTAGGTGTTCTAAAAGTAGAAGTAGTTATTGGTTGTGTAACCTGTTGTTTGCGTATGCCTGTTATGTGTAACTGCTGCTGTAAACAAATCGCCCCACAAGGATAATAACGTCGCCTCGAACCTTGAACCTAGCAGTGTTGACGGATAGTACAGGTATTTCAAGTACTCAGAGTATCCCAAAGTACACACTACAGTCATCTCTCTGCTGAATTACACATTTTTCATTCGTACCCATAACAAACCTGGTCCAATCCAAGAACACGGGTGCTCTTAAACAGCCTGGACAGCCGTATGTGTGAGCACGGAGCAGCTGCACTCCCATTTTATACAGCTATAACCTCTGAAGACAGCAGTGAACACAGCACCGTAAAAACACCCATCAAAAATTCATTTTCAGCGAGAGAGCCAGAGAGAACTTATGTGTCATCATGTTGGCTCTGTAAAACGGTACAGGAGGTGAGGAGGCAAAGAATGCTTCACACACGTTTAGTGACTACAGCCAGTCAGACCTGCAGCTCTGTCAGAAGGAAAGACAGTGTGTGCTCATGTGTTTCCATCCAGAAATCCAGCGCAGAGATATAGAAATAAAACAGCACCAAGCTAACATCTATGCTAACACTTGTGCTCAATTTTTTTTTATAAAGCTAAAACAAGACGTGACGGCATCATACAAACATATCAAACCCGATTTCAATACTAAGGATAGGCCTGTTCGATATATCGCTGAAGTAAATATAGACGACAAACGATAATATTGAAACTAATTTATGCCACTGACGCAAAAACCCAAGAGCAGATTTAAACCACAAAAACTATTCTAAATCTGCAATATTGTTAAAAATGAGCTGCAATAAGTAAATAGAAGAACAAAACACTTTAGTACTTAGTTTGCATCTGTAATGAGTCATACAAGTTATTAATTCAACCTTTTACGGCTTAAATCTTATCATGTAGCCAAAAAATAACCAAAAATTTCCCAGCAGTTCAAAGAAAATGTACACATGTAAATACTGACCCCAAAAAATACCATTCCAACTTTCATATATTGAATGATAAGTCGATATAGTAATGATCGTGACAGGCCTAGCTACTATTACATAAAAAAATACTCAATAATGATTTTGATAATGCGATGATAATGAAAACATCACAACATTCACAACGTTTAAACCGAACCGGAGGACAGGTCAGAGTTCTGTTACAGAGCCTATCCACATCAAACAAAAACTGGCACAAAGTTCAACATCTGTCAGAAGAAATAGATGAAAGTGAAACCATTTTTTCACAATAACTTCAGAAAGTGGTGCCATTATTCAACCCCAAAGACGTGATTGATGTCAGCTGAAAGGAATGTAGCCGTAAGATTAATATGGGAAGTTTGCGGAGCCAGACCTTGCGAAACAATGAAAGTTCATACAGACCCCTGCCCTCCATCTATTCTGACGTCATCATCACCACCAGGGGGCGACAGTAGCTCAGTTGGTTGAGTGTTCGTCCACTGATTCAAAGATTGGCAGCTCGAATCTCGCTCTCGGCATAAACATCTTTGGGAGAGCATGAGATCCACTGACCCACAGGTTGGCGGTGCATTTTCAGCTCCCATAGATGAATGCTGTCGTTGTGTTCTTGGGCAAAACACTTAACCCACCTCGCTCCCAGCGTCTGCGTACGCTAGTGTATGAATGTGTGTGTGAATGGGCGAGCGGTTCCTTGATGTAAAGCGCTTTGAGTGCCTTGAAGGTGGAAAAGCGCTATATAAATGCTATATGTACCATTTCTAGAACACAACATTTTCAGCACAACACAACACTTTACAGGGTTGATATAGTAATGGCTTCTTTAATTTAACCATGCGGCCTTATAGTTCTGATATAGACCCAGATTCTATATAGATATTGCCAGAAAAAGCCCACAATGCAATGCTGTTAAATGGTGTGTGAGAAGAAAGGAGTAACCCACTGTGCCCTCAGGTCATGTGTTTACAGACAAACAATATGACTTTAGACGCT
>KN484780.1:2684-27518 GCA_000787095.1 Periophthalmodon schlosseri
AGGGGGGGGGGAGGGTGGAAGGGGGGGGGGGGGGGCAACAAACATAAAGAGAGAAAGAGAGCTGGAGGGTAGCCTGGTCCACAGCAGGACACCTCGGCTCAGGAGTGCCCCACTGAGCATGTGCAAACTGGGGCTCAGCTGGAGAACTCTGTTTGAGACGGACTTAAAGCACCAGAACCACGGAGAGCTCCACGGGGAACCACAACCACCATCAACAAACGCATCACATTCAACTATGAAGAGGGCAGTAACAGAACATGCAAACTGTAGCACCGCTGTGGAAAAGATTCAACTCTTCACAGGACCAGGACCAAAACATGGTGTAAACTAAGAAGTAAAAGCATACAATTGTCATGTTTATATAGCATTTTTCTTCCCTCGAGGCACTCAACGCACTTTACATCAAGAAACCACTCAGCCATTCACGCACATTCATACAGGACACAACAACAGTATTCACATGGGAGCTGAGATCAAACCTCCAACCTGTGGGCCAGTGGATCTGACTGCTCTACCAACAGTGTTTATGGGATTCAAACTTCTAACCTTTGTTGTTCAGTTGGTTGAGCGCTTGCCCTTTGACCCAAACATTTTGTTATGAATCTGGCCATATAAACTACCAAGTCAGCCAGGTTAAACTAACGCTAGACTGATATGTGGAGCACTTGAGTTCTACACATTATCAATCTGGGACGGCTCTCGATGAAAGTGATCAGCAAAACACAGAATGCCATGACTTCTATTAGAATTTGATTGGTCGAAATGTCACAACAACAACAAATCTAACTTTTGTTGTATCCAGTTGAGAGAAAAGAAACGACATCTTCCCTCCACAAGTGCACAAAGTTCTTACCTTCTGCATGTTTTTTCACAACTAAATAGTTTGTATTGATGCTAAAATAAGCAGAAGTGCATCTGTCGGTGTCGCCATGTTTGCTTTGGTTCGCTTGGGCGCTTAACCTTTGGCTTCCAGACAAACCTCAGTGCTGCTCTGTGATTGGTCTGCCCGCTGCTGGGCACATTTGAACCTTACAGTGGGAATATCTCAAGATGGATTCTCGTGAGTTTGTGAACTCACAAATATTGTGAGAATCCATCTTGCTGTGCAAGGTTAGAACACACTGACAACTCAGAAAAAGTTATGATGGTTTTTTAACCATAACAGCGCGTTCAACAGACCCTGCCTTTAACACATGCACTCTGGACTCTTCCTCCAGTACTCCTCAGTGTGATCCTATAGCTCAGATCAGAGTTCTGTTTTCTGCACTGCAGCCGCCCACTGCTCCTGACAAGTGTTTGACACTTTTAAGTGTTTTGGTCACTTCTTTCAGACCTCTATAAACTTTGAAATGTCACAACTAAAGAAAGTCTCTCTCTCTGAATGATGCATGGTCTGCGCAGGGCTCTAAAAAAATAAAATGAGTAAATAAAAAAAAAAAAAAAACTTTCACTGTGACATTTTGGATTCTTGATAAACCTAATATTTTTCCAGTTTTTGGCAAAGCAGAAAGTGCTCCTGGTTTTGTCGCAAAACTGATCCACAGATACTAATCAATACTAAAACAAGAATCAGAAGAATAACAGATACAGATACTGCAAACAAGAAATGAAATAGGAATAAAATGTCCTTTCCTGCATAGTTTTAGAATGATCTTGATCTTTATTAAAAATTGCCCCACTTACAATAACAATAAAGAAAATATGATTTTCTGTAAAAAAAATAATAATAATTAAAAAAAAAAATGAAAAAAATACGATACAGCTAACAACAACTAACATGCTAACATGCACTTTCTGATTATTGGAGAGCTTTATAATTAGGTGCAGACAGTACACAGTGGACAGTGGGGCAACAGTAGCTCAGTTGGTAGAGAGTTTATCCACTGATCCGAAGGTCGGTGGCTCAAATCTTGTTGGTAGCTCAAATATCGACATAAAAATTGACCCACAGGTTGACAGTGCGATTTCAGCTTCCACAGATGAATGCTGTTGTTCTATCCTTGGGAAAGACACATTTGGAAACTGATTTGTTTTTTTTAAATGTGCTGGTAAAATAAAGTACTGGATTATTACACCATATAAGCTAAATATTTGTACTGATGTCTGCCTCAGTGAAGATATTTGTAGCTACCTCTGTTGTAGCTGAATATATTTATAGAAAAAGTGAATTGGTCCTGCTGTCCATGCTCTGGTCTGAGGGTGGCCCGCAGTGTAAACAGACTTCTCCTAAAATAAGTGTGGGTGACTCATGTGGCTGTGGGTGCTCTGTCCACTCTCATTAAAGCACCAAACCGTAAACAAACAGAAGTAGGCTGCACTTTATTTAGAACATGTTCAGATCAGTCAAAATGCAGACTTCAAAATCAATACAACTGTTCAATACTGATATAGCACAGGCAATATGAATGGACTATGGAGCTCGGGCTTAAAAGTGTGTGCTAAATGTGCAGATGAGAGGTTTGCATGTCTTTGTATGGTAAATATTTATCATAGTGTTATACCAGTGAAGTGTCAGTTTGTGTCAGTTTTGGGCAAGACCATCGACTGTATAAAGAGGTCGAGTAAGTGAGTGTGACGTCACCCACGGCGTTCGGCTCCAGTCACATGAAGCTCATCGAGGCTAAAGCAGTTATAGGGGCGAGATGAGGGGGGGCCGAGTTCCATATTAGGAATTCCGACTGCAAGTATCATAGCAACCAAAGAGACAATCTGGAGCGAGGCTGTTAAAGGCAACCTGTTGCTAACTCTAGCGGGAGCGACCTCGGGAAAAGAAGACGTCTGTTATTAATGTTCATATCTTGAGTAACGGACACAATAGCAAAATAAAAACCAGGATCATGTAGAGCGGGTTAATATGAACAGTTTAAGACCAAAATGATGAATCTGACAGCAGCCGTTATGGAGAGAGGGGCCACAGTTTTCCAGTGTAAAGTGAATTGGAAAAGAATGGAGCGGTTACCAAGTTAGATATGTCCATTTACACCTATTTTATTCACCGTATTCTGGAAGTTGCCGTGGGCCCCACCATCACTATTCGGGTTGTAGTATTTTACATGGGGCTGGTGATCTTGAGGGAAAATAAGTTTTACGGGGACTACAGAGCCGTTTTAAAGCCTCCAAAGAACTGGTGCAGTGTTGACTTGTTGGTCACATGAACATAGAACGTTTTACAACAACCTACTTTATATCAGATTTCTGAGGTGAAACTTTTCTCAAATTCTCCATTGAAATGAATAGGATTCTCTCTTAAACAGAACTGCCATCACAAAGAAAGCACGATTTGGAGTATTGAGGACACTGAGATTTCTGAGTGATGAAAATGAGAGAATTGCTCATGAAGACTAGCTGTATATAGAAAAAATATGGAGATACAAAAATACATATAAATACAAATAAGGGCCAAAACAAATCACTTGACAATTTAAAACAAAATAGTCTATCTATGAATGGTCAAAAGTCCTCAAAATGGCGTATATAACAGGCACAGGTCATGTGACTGAAACAAATGAATGTGAAAATGTGTTTGTGTGAGTAAATGGTCACAGTTTTATATAGCACTTTTCTACCTTGAAGGTGCATTACATCAAGGAGCCAGTCACCCACTCACACACACATTCACACACCAGTGTATGAATGTGTGTTCTTGCCCAAAGACACAACAACAAGTGTCCAGCCCAAGGACACAGCAACAGTATTCATCTGTGGAAGTTGGAATCGCACCGCCAACCTATGGGCCAGTCGATCTGACCACTCAACCAGTGATGTTTTTTGGGTTTTTTTTATGTCAAAAGCGGGATTCAAGCCACAACCCTTTGGATCAGTGGACAATCTTTCTACCCACTGAGCTACTGTCATTCAGCCATTGGTCACAGAGGTTGTTCATCCCAGGGCAGCTGTGGCCGTAGAAGTAGCCTGTCATCGTGACTAGTGTGACTGAGAAATATACTTTTCAGCTCTTCTGTGGGGAATGTGGGTGAAGTGTCTTGCCCGAGGACACTTCAGACTAGATTTACCCAACCATTTTCTGATCTGAAAGAAAACACTTTTTGCAAATCTCTTGAGAGCCTCAGCACTTTTTTTTGCCTTACAGTGACACTGATCCCTGATCTGAAGAGCACCAGGGTGAAACATATTTGGAAACACAGCAGTTCCAGTAGCTTTTTGTGAACCATGTATGAAGTTATACTGGTTGAATAGTCATTGTAAATAGATGCTTTACTGAATAACACAAATAGAAACCAAACACTACAAAACCCCGCAGTGCAGCTTTACTCTTTTCAAACAGACTAAAGTGATGGATGGAGCGTGTCTGTCCCACATTGACTCCTGATGCAAGCTGTACATCATGTCAGCTCCTCCAACTTTTCACCATTCAGTCTGTTAAAAGGTCAATTCTCACTGAAGGCACAAGAGCAGTCAAACAAGAGACATGTGCAAACAGATTACCCAGCTTTAGGCTGCACTGAATCTGCATCTTTAACTTAATGGAATTGATTTTAAAGGTGCATTGTGTAACTTTTGAGGGTGGTTTCAGGTTTCAAGTTTCAGGTCATATCTGTGTGAGGCAGTGGTCTGCATCTTTTATCTTGTCATGAAAACATTTTAAAACCTTATTCTGGGGTTTGGCACATGTCTAAAAGTCACTGTCTCTGTAGTTTAGACCTCTAAAAAATTTTCTGAAATGTCATTTTGAAGCTCAGGTTTCAGTCTTCTCTCAAATGTTGCTGCTCCTGGACATTTAAAATGTGAACTGTGAACTGCATCTTGATTTTATTTTATTTTTTTAAATAAATCACAAATTGGATCACAGTTTCAATACAGAAAAAACATGTAGTTAGATATATTTTTAAATCGTTTCCCACACACACTCAAAATTGACACTAAAACCAAGACTAAAACTGTACTCGACCAGGACTAAACCAAGTCTACATCAGGACTAAACCGGACACAAGTGTGTGTCCAAAAACCTGTTAAAGGCCCTGTACCAGATTTTTCCCATGTATTTGACCAAAATATATCTTGCTCCAGTACAGATGTATTATATAAGCAGCTCTTGAGGACAAAATAAGTCCACTGTGTGCTGTCTGCATCTAATTTTAAAGTGTTTTATTATTATCAGGAAGTGCACATTAGCATGCTAGTTGTTGTTAGCTTTACCATGACAACGAAATTCTGGCTCTGTCTCTGAGAGTTGTGAAAAGCACTTATAATCTCAGCGCGGTGAATAACTAGGATGCTTGGAATGCATAAGGTAAGTGAGGAATAACTTCACTCCAAACGGTTTAAAATGAACTAGTTCTGTTTTTCAGGTTTTTGAGACAGTAAAAAACAGGTACAGCGCCTTTAATCATTTAAGCTCACTTTTCCCTGCTTTTTTGAGAAACCACAGATGGAGCTCAGATGTCTCAAAAGCCTTAACATTTCTTCAGTGAAACCTCCTGAGTTAAACCTGACAGCGGCGTGTGAGTGGACAAGCTGTGCATTAGTCCAGGCCTCTGAATGGGAGCATCCAGACTGAACAGAGAGCTGCGTTTACACAAGTCTGCTGTGGGTTTAAAGGAGAGGAGCTATAACACAACATGCCAGGAAGCTCAGAGGTTTTATACCTCTGCTGATCGCCCCCGGTGTCACTGAGGTGAGAGAGCTGCAACTAGAGACTAAATTAGAGGGAAAAAGTTTGCAACATTTTGTGATCAAAAGCACATTTATCCGGAAAAGTGATAATTATTTCTACTTGTTGGTCGCAAAAATATGAACTTAAGACACATGGGAAACATTTTGTTCTAGGTGGTGTTTTTCAGATTCTAGGATGTGATGATGTCATACTCCCAGATGGGTGAGACGGGGGCAAGAGCCAAATTTTCCTATTGATTACATTGTATTTTGTCATGAAATATCCAAAATGTAAATGCACAAATGTTGGGCCTGATTATTTCTATTAGTGACTAGACCCATGAACTTGCTGTATTTCAACAAAAATGTGCATTTCAACAATATCCATTTTAGCTGTCCCCATCTGTACTAAATAATACTGGCCTGTAGAATGTAGTGATGCCATCTGAAACCAGCAATACTCATGTTACTATTGCTATTTAGTATGTATGAAAGTGCTAGTATTTGCAAATTTCAACATTCTAACCCAAAACCTGCCGCATTTATGCAAATAAGGCACTTAACTTTATCAACTGAATTCTCTTCTGTCAGTAACAGCGTTTTTGTGACTCCACTGACAGGTCTGTGTAAAAAGTAAACAAATGAATACCTAAAATAAAGATGTTGAACTTGAAAGTACACATTTCCATCAGCGTGTCACGACCTGTGCAAAGCTTTTGAAAATGTGTTTTCTAAAGAGGATACCCACTTTGAAAATACTGCTCGCCAAATATGTTAGCAGAAGGCAGGTGCTGTGTATGCGAATACTTATGGCTAGAAAGAGCTCTGTAGTGAATAAATACATAATAAATAATCCATAAATGCATCTTAACAACTAGTCACAACTTCTCAAATCAAAAATAATATTCAGAATTCATATCATCTTAAATCCGAATACGTTCCCTCCCAACACAACAATCGTATCAAAATCTACCATCTATATTCTCTTAGCTTCACTTTAAAGGGCACATATTAGGCTATTTTCTGATCTATGTTATAATCTTGTTTCTTTGTCAAAAACATAACCCAGAGTTGTGTTTTGTTTCATTCACACACATGAACCCTGCATATTTAGGCTAAGGTCTTAAAAAAAAGACTGTTCCACCTTGTGATGTCATGTGGTAATACAGGAAGTGCTTCAACTGTGTTTTTAAACACCACACACCTTCACTAGAAACTTCTGGATAAATTAAGCTCTGGAACTGTCAATCTCTACTGAACAAAAGGTAAAAGGAGCTGTTAACTTGAAAACTACTGCTTCATGACATCACAAGGTGGAACAGAGCATTTTGAGCTTTGGAGATGTAGACAGACTGATAATAAAGGATTACTGAAACATGTGTGAATGAAACAAAACCCAACTCCAGGTATGTTTTGATGGGGTAACAACATTGTAACATGGCTCACAAAAGTCAGTTTTGCGTAATATAAGACCTTTAAACTAATCAAAAAGCCCCTCTCTTGCTGCACCCCCTCCTCTGTCGTGGTGCCTCCTCTGTCACGGTTCCTCCTCCCTACTGCTGCTCCCTGGCTCTGTGGTTG
This sequence comes from Periophthalmodon schlosseri, assembly GCA_000787095.1. NCBI lineage: Eukaryota > Metazoa > Chordata > Actinopteri > Gobiiformes > Gobiidae > Periophthalmodon > Periophthalmodon schlosseri. The sequence continues at coordinate 9,879 of KN484780.1, forward strand.
GATCCATGTTCTCTCTGATATCAGTCACTGCGTCCCTTTGTTCGTTATGTCACACGACTCCGGGTGTTTTTGCTCTGAGCGAGGCTTTGAGGCACAAGATGAACCACTCCAGCTGTCTGCGCATTCCAGAGACCTGCTAAAATAAGAATCTACATGTATCCTCACAGGAACTTTTGACATAGTTGTTACAGATGCAAAATAATAAAACATATGGAGTTGAGAACTTTTTAAATGTGTAAACTTTTTTGGTTTTTGTATGGCTTTATGTCACAGCAGCAGTCGTTCACATTTGCTTAGAAAAAAGACGGCATGGTGGCTGAGTGATTAGCTACTTGCCTCACAGGTTCCAGATTCGACTTCCAAGTCACCTGGACTTTTCTGTGCAGTTTGCGTGTTCTCCCTGTGTCTGAGTGGGTTTCCTCCGGGCACTCCGGTTTTTCCCGTCAACCCAAAACATGTGCCATAGGTGAAATCCTCCAGCGAAGGTACTTTTGATCAAGTTTAGCTCAAGATCTGGGTGTTTGTGCGCTGTACGCTCACTGCTCCTGACAAACTGTTGAAGAATGGGTCAAATGCAGAAGACAAATTTCCCTACTGACAATAAAGTGTACTTTAATAACTTTAATGCCATACCATAGACTGTTTATATAAATGGACATAGCTAACCTTCCAAATATGAAGTGATCGTAGGCGCGCTTCTGGCTCCATCAACCCTGGCTCCAATTCCAATTACATTGAAAAATTCACTTCTCTCTGTAACTGCTGCTGTGAACCTCGTCATTTTGGTTTTTAAATGTTCATATTAACCCGCTCTACTTGATCCTGGGATTTTTATTTCACTTGTTTCCGTAACTTAGATATGAACATTAATAACAGACAAATCAGGCTCCTTCTTTCCCTGAGGTCACTCCTGCTAGCTTTAGCAGCAGGTTTGATTGACAGCACTGCTAAGCACCCGCTCCCTGCTAAACCAGTGGTGAGGGAGGGAAGGGGCGTTACCTTCTTCAGCCTCGCTCTGGATTGGTCTTTGGTTGCTTTGATACTCGCAGTTGGAATTCCAGATAATGAACTTGGCTCCAAATTCACCCCTATAACTGCTCTAGCCTCGATGAGCTTCATTTGACTGGAGCCGAACGCTGTGGGTGACATCACACCCCCTTAGTCCACTTCTTTATACAGTCTATGTGCCATATTGTGGAACATTTCAAAAATAAATTTACTTATAAATGTACTTATAAATATTTAAAGTTGTTAGAACTAATAGAACTATCAACTCCAAAGTGTTTTTTATGTTTTTGCATTCATTTGACTCATTCACTGCTTCCTGTATTATATATTTCTTTTACAAATATATTCCACCTCATCACGTTTTCTCAGCGCAAATTATTAAAAGGCCTCGTGTGCTGCTTGTTCCACTGTGAGAAGTATCTGAACACAAATATACATGGCATAGATCATGTTTCATTAAAGCGTGTTCCATTCACATGTCTCTGGTTCCTCTGTGTTTGTGATCCCTCTCCCTCTGCCATATGTCTTCTGTGTAAATGATGTATTTTTCATATCCTCTCCTTTATCTCTCTGGGGGTTTGATTGCTCTGTTCATTTTACAATATGAGAAACTGTGGATGCATTAGTGCTGTCAGGATTCCAGCTCGCGCAAATTAGTCTCAATATGGGACTACGCTGCATGGTAAATGTGTATAGGCCAAGGACAGCGAGAAAATAACATGTTAGATCCACCGTACAGCTAGTGTTGATATGAGGGAGAACAGCAGGGGGCAGTATCACGGAGAGGCGTTTATGTATAAAAGGTTTTCAGGAAATATCTTTGGGGAATTAAATTAAATGATCTGTTTTAAGAGACTTTGAAATCAGAGGGTGCAGTTCTATCTGCTGCCACACTACGGCATGAAAGAACTGGCAATTTGAGTATTAACATTTTATTTATTTTACAATTGTTAACATACATTTGACGAGGGAATGGATATATATAAAAATATCCATTCACGATATGTGTGGTTATTGGTGTTTTTTCAGATTATGATGATGTCCAGTGGTGGAGCGTAACAAAGAAAAAGTAGCTAAGTACTGTTCTTAAGTACACATTTTAGGTATTTGTACTTTACTTGAGAACATTTTTAAGTTAATACTTTTTACTTGACAACATTTGAGAGCAGGTATCTGTACTTTCTACTCCACTACATTTTTGAACAGGACTGAAAAGTAAAAGTATTTTTCATTATTGTCTGAGACCTGCTGAAAAACCTGTGGGTTTATTTTTAACATGTTCATAATTTGAGCAAACAAAAATATTAAAAATCTATTCAATTCATTTGTTTCTGTTGAACAAAATTTAGCACGAATCTTTATCAAAATCACTACATTTGAAGCTTTATTAGATCTCAAAATCTGCTTCAGTATCTGTACTTTTACTTAACTACTTATTACTTTACTTTCTACTTTCTTCCACCACTGATGATGTCATACTTCTAGATGGGGGGCAAGAGCCTTTTGATCACACTGTACGTTCCTGAGAAAAATCGAAAAGTTATTTTTACTGATTGGACCCAAGAACTTGCTATATTACAACAAAAATCTGTATCTTAGCACCCTCCCCATCTGTATTAAATAAGACAAGATAAGAAAACCTTTATTTGTCCCACAATGGAGACATACCAGAGAATGGAGAAACATTATTACAAATACAAATGTTGTGATGTTATCCCAGCAATAAATTTAGCCTGTCCAGCTAGAATACACACTCCAGTAAGAGTAGTCTAGACACTGGTCTTATCTCCCAGAGTGCAGATGGGCGTGAATGACAGGTGCATTAGACAATCAGGGACAGTGGTGCTACGTATCAAAGCAAACATGGCTGCTATTGCAACCCAAGCACTAAATCTGACTTAATCACAGTCTGAGGAGAGAGAAGTTTGATTTGTTCTTAATGATAGACGACCAATGAGCACCTCCGTTTCCCATGAGTCACTGAAATAAACAAATCCGTTTGGACGATTTTGTCTGAATTTTGCCTGATAAGTCAAATAGGAGGAGACCAGACAGAGATCTTCTGTACCAGTCTGGACCCCAGGCTTTTAAACATGGACTTAAATTTCCAAAAATACATTTATAACGCCATATTCACTCACTCTTTCAGTCCCGTTTTGACAGGATGCATAATAGCCATGTTTGCAGTTGACCTACCTGCATTTCCTTTGGTCTAAAATGCATAAGAAACCCCGCTGGAATGTTTGTGAGTTTGTACCTGAATCCAGTTGCTGATTTTAGCATTTACTTTGCTCTACCTGCGCTCGTATGGAAAGTGCTTGGCTTTCCGCTCCCTACATCAGCACAAAATACGACATCTCTCTATATTTCCCCGTCGTTTTGCCAAAGAAAGCACAAAGTTTCACTGCAATAACGCTCCGGGTTGGTATCTAAAATAAGATCTTTCACATTTAAGCTCCGTGATGCACATTTGATTGTGAACATTCCTTGGATGTCGTCCCATCACTGTGAGCCTAAAAGCCGCACTATCTCTTTCCCCCCAGTGACAGTAATCCGGTTAGGGGCCAAGGCACTCCCACGCACCCGCTTCCAGCATTACTCCTTGGGGTAAAATGCCAATGCGGCCCCCCTTGGTCTCTGGGGAGCCTCCTATGTAATCAGTGAAGGTTGAAGTCAGTCTAGCGTGCGTGTGTTAGCGGTATGTAATCGCGAGGGGGCTATAAGTTGGCGTGTAGCGATAAGAAAGGGGAAGATAAAATGTCTTCCGTGTGCGCATAGGTCAGTGAGGTTGGAGCACTTCTCAGAAAACCACAGAGTCAGCGCTTTGGTAGATAAAGGGCACTTGTATTTGGTGGGTGCTCCTACAAAGAAGTATAGGGCCAGGTGGAGATTTCATGGTACACTTTTATATTGTGAAAAATGAGGCGTGTGAACGGATCTGACCACAGGGGGCAATAGGATTTGATGCATGTTACAGAGCATGGGCGCACTGGCAGATTCAATATACGAGTTACAGTTGGGGTAAATATATAAAAAAAGACTCTATGTGGTCTATGGATGACTTTTACAGAGGTTTATGACACACAAACGCTAAAGAAGCAGGTTGTCAAGGTTTGAATGTAAGGACAGGCCCCTGCTATAATAATATGCCTCATTAATTTTGCATTCACTTAAAATATGATGCCTCTAAGGGTACATTCACTTTTGTCCTGACTTAGTTTGGTCCTGGACTAGTCCATTTTTAGTTATGGATATTCCTGTGTAGTGTTTGTAAACAGACTAAAGGCCCATTGATGCTCCATGTTTGAAACCACAGACTGTATATATAAATGGACATAGCTAACCCGCTAGCTGCTGCGTTCCAAATAGGAAGTGAGTATGGGCGCGCTTCTGGCTCCTTCGACTCTGCCTTCACTTTACATTGAAAAATTGTCAGCCTTCTCTCTGCTGCAGTGAGCCTCGTCGTTTTGTCTTAAAATGTTCATATTAACCCGCTCACATGATCCTGGGATTTTTATTTTGCTATTGTGACCATCAATCACGATATGAACATTAATAACAGCCAAATCAGGCGCCTTCTTTTCACCAAGGTCACTCCCGCTAGCGTTAACAACAGGTGATTGACAGCATTGCTAAGCGCCCACTCCGTACTAAACCAGCGGTGCGGGTGGTAAGGGGTGCTACCTTCAAGAGCCTTGCTCCAGATTGGCTCCTTGATTGCTTTGATACTCGTGGTCAGAATTCCAAACTGGGAATTCGGCTCCAAATTCACCCCTATAACCGCTAGCCTCAATGAGCTTCATTTGACTGAACTTGGAACTCGGCTCAAAATTCACCCCTATAACCGCTAGCCTCAATGAGCTTCATTTGACTGGAGTCAAACGCTATGGGTGACATCACATCCCCTTAGTCCACTTCTTTATACAGCCTATGTTTGAAACACATACAGATACACATGGAGGTTTCTGTCAGTCCTCTGCATTGTTCTGTCTGTCATTTGGTCTGTCTCCTCAGAAAATGTGGAATCTTAACAACAGAGTTGTACATGTGCTAACCACTGGGGACAGTAGGGAACACTGCTCGACAGTACTAGCAGTAACAGTAGACTTTAAAAGTGACTATAACAAGCTGAAAAAAATGTAAGTTTCTCGCCTTGCTTTCTTGGTTTTGTCCCAACAAATGCGAAATAAAAACTGCCGTGGGCTTTTCCATATTTGTTTTTCTTCTTCTGTTTTGTTCAACTCTCTAATTGACTTTGAGTTCCCTCTGGTGGTTGTTCAAGAGAGTACAGCCTTGACATTAGAAACTCTTGGAAGTATAAATGCTGCGACGGTTAATATGTTTGGAAAGCACAGATCTGTTTACGTACACAAGTGGAGCATAAATGAGCCTCAATATTGGTAGTGTTCCATACGCTGGCTCCAATGCATTTTCAATGAGAGAGTTAGTGTTAGCCTGGAAATCGCTAGCTATCAAAAAGCACGGCTTGAACACTAAAACAAGACTATAAAACACTGGCAAAATCTCTGCTCTTGCTACAAACTTGTAGCTCCTTTCCTGCTGTGAAAGTGAATGTATCCAGGGCCAGGTGTACGTAAAAGTCCAGTTCTGACGCACGCACCACATGTAGCCGACACATCTGCATTGCCGGGTGCATGGGCGTACTTGACAAAAAATAGAGCTGTTTTTTCTTGATTTTCTACCTTATAGTCATAGCTCAGCCACAAAACAGCCACAGCCATGTCCATCACCAGAAAGTGGAAAGATAAAAGTCCCTGGTTAGAACTGTGAAACGTGTCTGAATAAAATGTCCCTGCAGAGCCTTTTACTTTAGCACTGTGGCATTTTCCTTCATAAACCCCGGTGCTGCACAAAATCAAACAGAAGTAGCTTTTAAAAGGTTGTCACGGTGATGGATGCTAAAGACTGCTGCCCTTTTCTCAACTTGGTTACACCCATTTACATATGCCTTTCATTTCTATAAAGAGGCCATTTCACCACATCATCTCTGGAACATCAATTTGGGTTTTTCAGGACAGAGCTTGTTACAGTGAAGACGTTCGGTCGGCGGAGGACTCTTGGTCAGGACATGGGCTACATAATCTGTAATCGATCAATACATTTTTGAGTACAGCAGGTATTTTGTGGGGTAGTTTGGATGTTTTGGTGCAGATTGGCAGCCACATGTTTGTAAATTTAATCCAGGGCTGTTGTGGCGAGAGTAGAATTTTACCACAATGGAGAGTGGAGAGTAGATGAATAATGCAATGTAATGTGACAGCAGCTCAGTTGGTAGAGTGTTTGTACACTGATCTGAGGGATGGAGGTGTGATTCTCGTTCCCACAGATGATTACTGTCGTTGTGTTCTTGGGCAAGACACTTAACGTCCCTCCCCCAGTGTCGCGTACACTGGCGTATGAATGTGTGAGTTGTTCCTTGATGTAAAGAGCTACCTAGAAGGTGGAAAAGTGCTATATAAAAAGTGACCATTTTACTTTACATGCAAGTCCTTAATAAGTGAACCCAAAATATTATCATTGTATCCTTTGAATGGTCAAAAGTACTCAAAATGGCGCCTATAAACAGGAAGCTGAAACCCATTAATAAGCCCAATACATTTTGTAATTACTCAAACAATCATAAATGAACACATTAACAATAAACACAACTCCATGTATGTTTTGCAGTGAGAGCAACATTATAATGAGTAAAAAATTACACAATATTCAGTTTAGCATAAGAGTGCACGGTTATAGATACAGCTACAGACAAATTGGCATCACTATACAAAAATACTTAGCTCTTCTTGCTTTTCGAATATGTAAAATATATCCCTGCCATGTTTTAAGACGTACATGTACTTGCCTCTAAGCTGAGGACAAGCTCTAAATCTCAACTTCTGCACAAAAAGTAGTAAAAGTCACAAATAAAGTGTTTGTGTCGGGTGCAAAATGAGGCGAGAGGAAAGTGTGAGCCTCGGGGCAGTGGACGGAGCAGAGACACAGATCTGCAGCTGCATTAGGACATTTTAAAGGAGAGAGTGTGAGATGGAGCCAAGAGCCAAACATCGCTCAGACCAATCTACCACACGCACATACACTCAAACACTACATCTGATACGAGTGGACTACAGGGAGGGGAATACTTTAGCCCACTGCAGAGAGAGAGTGCAGCAGTGAAGAATACTGTACAGGAGTTTACTGATAGGTATCACCAGACCTTCTTGCTTTTTAGCCTGAAATTTAAAGAAGACCTATTGTGCTTGTGTCTGCTATAAAGTTATAATCTATGACACCCCTGGATCATTATGTTTTAATTTGCACAATTTAAAATGAAACAGTCATCATAAACGACTTAATAAAAGAAACAAGTCCGCTGACTCCCACATTAGAAAACTGTCATGCCCAATGGGAGCTGATACTGCCGTAAACTTCATAACAACAAAGAGTCGGAGCCTCCTATGGATAGCTGCGTGTCACATTAGCGAGTAGCTGATTTTTTTTTTTTTATATTTGTACCAAAATGACTACGCAATGGTGCAGAATCCTGTGCGTATCACCTGATAAAAAATAGAATTGTAGAACAAAGTAAGTAGAGAGCAGTGGGCATATACCGGTGGCGGTCAAAACAGGGATTGATGAGAATTATGACTTCTTGAAAATAATTAAAGATTGCTCAAACATGCACAAATCACTCCAAATACAACTTTGGGTGAATTAATGGTGAGGGAAAACAACTATAACATGGTTAAGGGCTCTTAACAGTAGATTTTGCATAATAGGGCTGCTTTTAGGTACGGCAGCATGCACTTTATCTGGTTTAAAAAATAACTACATTTATAACTGAACCTGTGTTGCCAGTGCCATAACCTGCATATAGAGGACACATGTATGTTTTTCTCATTCTCAGTATTTTATGGCTAGGCAAATTTATTGGTATGGCACAATTCATACTCAAAGTATATACTGCATTAGTCTTTATTAGAAGGGGAAATGTACAGAGTCATGAAGCTCACACAAACAGAGATGTTCTCCACCAGAATATACTACTACTAAATAGCAAGTTTTCAGTAGTCCCTGATATACAGTATGGGCAGGCCATGCTTCATGAGAAAGCTCCAGAAAGCTCCAGACACTGCAGAGGATTAATGATTGGCTGCAGGTGCTGGGGCTTTGATAGAGAGGATTCACATCAGACAGAGTCATTTTAGGTTTAAACCAACTCATTATATTATATTCAGCATAGAAACTGGCAACCCAAATGAGAGGCACATTTTGTTTTTTGATTAGATAATTGTCGAGTTGTTGAGAACTAACGACAACTTGACCAGTCTGTTTTTTTTGTAATTAAGACTAAATCAACATTACAATTGTTTTCAGAAAAAAACAAACAAAAAAAATAAAACAATATTTGGTTTGAAGCAGACTTTTTACACACACTCCGGTTATTATTTTTAATCCATTTTGGACAACTTTAGACTCAACACAGGCTGTTCCATGTTGTAATGTCATTAGGTGGTATCCAAAAAGTCTATACACTTCAACCAGATACTGATTCTGATCATTTCAACTTTGAAGCTAAGATAGCAGGATTGGATTACATGTGTTGTCTTCAATAAATCAATTTTTTTGCTGTAAAATTTGAAATGCAAAGGCCATAATTTCCAAATGGGAGGCCAAAAGATGTGAATGATGCACAGTATAGGTCTATAAACATCAGCACATTGTGCTGGATGCTTCAGGAGTGACGGAGCTTGACAAAAACTTTCAAAAGTACAAAAATAAACGATGACAATAATAAAATGTCTCCTTTCAAATACATCTTCTTGGTGTTCCTATTAATCTGCTTCCCCTCATCCTAAGTGTCTCATTTTTCACTTGTTCTCAGTTTGTGGGGAAAGTTTGCTCTGAACATGGCTAAATGTGAGTGCTAGCGAAATACGAGTGCTAGCTAAAGCAAGAGCTAGCTAATGACACGATTATGGCGGCTCCTGCAGGTGACACCTTTGTGCAGTAAACAGTTTTAATGAAGACTGAGCCTCACACGGAGCAGAACAACCCATTTATGTTTCACTTCTGCAGAAAAAACTCTATTAACCACATCACAGTAAGATTTTTGTCAAATTGTGTGTGAACGAGAGGGTTGTTTACTGCTCAGATCTGCTGCTGTGGCTAACCCCTTGACTCAGACTGGAAAGAGAGTTTAGAAATAATAACTGCATATTCTGTGGTCTAGACGCAATTAACAACTAAGAATTTTTGCAGAAAGTTAATGGACAAAAGTTGTTTCCATTCTTAAAGGCGCTGTCCCTGATTTTTACTGCTGTTAAAAAGTGAAAAACAGAATTGGTTCATTTTAAACAGTTTGCAGTGGTCCAAAGTTATTCCCCACTTTCCGAATATATTCTGAGCATCGTAAAAGCCAAAATTAAATCTGTGCATCCTAATTATTCACTATGAAGACTTATAAGAACTTTCCCCAACTTTTAGAGGCCAGACTGGAGTTATGTTGTCATAGCAAAGCAAAAAACATATAGCAGCAGACAGCAATTTCATTTTGAGATTTTGGGGCAAAGCAACTCAGCTGCATCAAAGAAAATCAGTTACACTTTAATTTAGCATTTCATTTTAGCAAGAGTGCGCTTACAAGAATGGTTACAAAATTCACTAGTTGAGAGCATAGTCTATGTAAATACTGCTGCTGTCAGGCTCATCCTTTTTGGTCTTAAACTGTTCGTATTAACCCACTTTACATGACCCTGGTATTTTTAATTCACTATTTTAAATCAAGATATGAACATTAATAACAGACAAATCAGTGGGAGCAACCTCTTTCCCCGAGGTCGCTCCCGCTAGTGTTAGCAACAGGTTTGATTGACAGCGTTGCTAAGCACCCGCTCCCTGCTAAACCAGTGGTGCGGGCGGGAAGGGGCGTTACCTTCAACAGCCTCAATCCGGATTGGCTCTTTGGTTGCAGTGATACTCGCGGTCGGAATTCAAATATGGAACTCGGGTCCAATTTCGCCCCTGTAACTTTTAGCCTCGATGAGCTTCATTTGACTGGAGTCAAACGCTATGGGCGACATCATACTTAGTTCACTTCTTTATGCAGTCTATGCTTGAGAAAAAAGCTGTGATTGGCCAACAGCGACGTATATGTAACAGGAGGTATAGGAACAAGGTACAAAATAACTACGTATTGGTGACTGTGCATACTGCCCTTGTGTCCTTGAGCAAGACACGTGTTATGCGAATGAGTGAAGGTTAGAGAGGCCGTTGACGATGCTATTCAGATTTATTTAGTGGTACATTTTAGATTTGGGCCTATTATCAAACTAAAACTAACTGTCTGACTTCCTGTTCACATTCTCAAATCCTGTCTGGCCCTTGCAGAGTCCTGGCTCAGATTCACAAGTTCATGAACTCATCGTGCCCTCAGCCTCCTCTGGTCTGAGTAGGTGTTGCCTTCAGGGACTGTGGTTCACTGCAGCCTCTCCATGTTTGCTGTGTACTGTCTCACATGGATGATTCAGGGGTAATCAGGAGTAAACGTCTCCCTTCCTCCGCAGTGTTTGCAGTTGGGATCCTGTGAAACGCGGCAGATTGCTTTGAAATGAACCAAATACGTTACGAATGCGCTGTTCCATGCTGCTGGTCCGATACTGATCATGGGCCAGAAAACACAGGTCAGGTGGAAATATAGAGACTTATGACTTTTGTCTTTCATAGCTGCAGATTACACACATGACGGGGTTGGTACCATTTTAGGCCAAAATGTTGCTTTGAACTTTTAATGCTTTTTACATGGGACTTTCAAACTTTTCACACCAAGAATGACCTTAAAGGAGCAGGTTTTCCAGGCTTCAGCTTCAACTTATTGAAGAAAAACGTATGGCTTGTTATTGTCAGAATTTAAAAATAATGGAAAACAATAATTGGCAATGCATTTAAATGTACATATGTAACTTCTCTGGAGGAGCGTCTGCCACCTGCATGTATCCATAGAGATGGTACTGCTTTGTCTGGAATGTTCCACAGTATGGCATTATACTTCTAAGTGTTGGCTATAAACTTTGTGATACCTAGTCCAATGAGGTTCATATGGTCTTACGTTAATTTATTTAATAGATTCTTTTTCCAGACCAAGGTTGTTTTCATGCCTCACAGTTCTGACTGCTCACTAGTAGCCTTCCTCAGAGTGGTCACGTGATGTTGCTTACACTGCTCACTAGTGGCCTTCCTCAGAGTGGTCACGTGATGTTGCTGTGACGTGTCCGGTCATCTGATTTAAACAGGTTTTGACGCTGTCTTTCTACCGGTGGAGGCAGGACAACAGCGCCATCTGCAGTCCGACTTCTTCAGGACAGTATCCCAGGTGTGTGAGAGTAAAAAAGCTCCCTCGTCCCGGTTTCAAGTTCTGTGGGCGCATTTCCATATTTCAATTCCTTCCTTAATCCAACAACAATAATTACATCAAATTACTACATGTAAATCTATGTTGTACTTGTCTCTAGGAAAACAGAAAAAGAAAATTGCATCTGTCTTCATACAGACAAGAGGGTGACTCCACCAGGCCAAGTTATGGGTAAGGTCTGTGGAGAGGCAATCCCACTCACTAAGAATGCATGTTATTCAAGGTCATTTTTATCAATAAAACACTCTGGATTGAAGACAGGATAAAGATAAAATAATTGGAATGCTATACTGTGGAGCATTTCAGACACAGCAAAAGATGTGAACCTCCACCAGAAAAGTTAGTGCACTTTCAAAAAAATATCAGGGTTGCTATTTCTACAATAATGAATAAACAGAGCAATGTGAAGCTACTTTGAGTTTCCAAAATTGGTAACCATTATTGACAATCAAGTAATGTATGTATGTAATGTAATGAAATTTGAATTAATTCATCTCACGTCTGTTCACCGTTTTTAGCACACAATATCCAACATCTTAGTCTCCACAGTTTCTATTTTATGGGAGCGTTTTCCACGGCTCTCCCCTGAGTGCAGCAGACGAGGCATTGGCTCCGATCTACATCCTGATCCTGATCCTGATCCGATCCTGATCTGATCCTGGTTCAGTCTAATCCCAGCTCTGTCTTTCACTGCTGTGCTGTTCCTCCACGCTTCACTTCTCCACAAACTCTCTGCCAATTATTACAACAATAACAGGCAGGATATGAGCAGGGAAAGGGAGACGTGACAATTTGAAATGAGACCGTGTAATATAAAAACACTATTTATAAGTAGAGATGCGCCTTATTGACAAATATTATGATCTCAGTATTTTTTTGATTATCCCAGTGGTATAATTTAGAGAGTTATGCCAGTCTATCAGGGATGTACTAAACCATGCCTGTAAATGTCTTGGTTGACATTCAAGTATCACACAAAACAGCTTGGAAGATTACTTCAAGTTTATGTATTTTTTTATGTATTTTAGTCATCTCTTTATTACGCTATTTTCTGATCTACTTTATAATGTTGTTCCCTCATCAAAAACATACCTGGAGTTGTGTTTTGTTTCATTCACACACGTTCAACACACAAATCCTGCATATTTAGGCTGAGTTAGGCAAGAGTTACACCCTGTGTTGTCATGTGGTAATACAGGAAGTGCTCCACTGTGTTTTTAAACTCCATACACCTTCACTAGAATCATTTGGATCATTTCAGCCTCCACTGTGTTTTAAACTCCATACACCTTCACTAGAATCATTTGGATCATTTCAGCCCTGGAATTGCCCATCTCTACTGAACAAAAGGTAGCTGTTAACTTGAAAACTACCGCTTCATGACATCACAAGCTGGAAAAGAGCATTTTGAGCTTTGGAAGTATAGACAGACTGAAACAAAACACTACTCCAGGTATGTTTTTGAGGAGGTAACAACATTTTAACAAGAATTAAAGCTTGTAAGAGTCAATTTGCGCAATATAGGACCTTTAAACGTCCCACTACAATTCTGTGAGATGCAGGAAAAGCACAAAGTATCAGTAGCCCTAATGTTATGTCCACTTGAGGGATTAACGATTCCCACTGGGACTAGTGCATACCGCTGTTGTGTCCTTGGGCAAAACACCTCCAGCTAGCCTATATCAGTCAGTGGTGTGTGGTTTATTGGGGTCATTGGTGGTGGTCCAAGGGGTAGATGGTACAGACACAGCCTGTGTGACTTAGGAGGAGTGAAAGTTAAAGGTATAAATAAAGTGTTGGTACTTATTTTATTGTGTTGTCCACTAATGGGAAGATTTTGTTGGAATGATCCTTACTAACAGAACTGCATACTGTTGTGTACTGTTGTCCTTAGGTAAGACACCCACCGTTTCTGTATTAGAAGTGCTTTGTTGTGTGGGAGATCAGAGTCTTTTGCCACAATAAAGCAGCCACTTGTTTTGGGTCTGTCCTAATACATACACAGAACTGAGGCTGTGTCCAAATGTCGACCCCAGCCCCTAACCCTTCATTCATTACACAGCCCCGCACTCTTTAGTGGACTATATATTGCACTCATTCACAGAGAGATTTGGACACGCAGGTCACTAGATTCAGGTCACGTGACTCTGGGTCTGGGTTAAAAAAGTGTTATGGCCAAACTCCGCTAAAACTTGATTTCTGTCATAAATAATGATCATATTCGACAGGCACACAAATATTTATGGACTAATAATAATCATACATATTTTTGTCAAGTTCAATCTCACGTAGACGGACTGGATTCATCAGCTTTTTGAGATGTGGAAATTAGCGCTCTGTTAACGGCTCAAGCTGAGGTAAGCGGCTAACGCTAGCAACTTTACACAGAAACGGTTTATTTAAAAGTGTTTTAATCATAATCAAGAGTCAACAGTGTAATAAAACAGCTCTTCTCTCTGCTTTCATTCAGCCATGTTGCATGCAGTTAAAGAGTCGCTGTTTACTATTGTTTTTCTGACTTGCGCAGTGCATTGTGGTCTATATTGACCAGTTTAGTGACCAGCGCTGGACACTGCTTTTCAAGGTGCATTGTGGGAAACTTTGAGTGCACTATTTTTTCCACCAACTGGACATTCAGACACCACATCACTACCTCTAAATAGAGTGGACATCCAGACACAGTCAGAGAGTGAATGCATCAGTGTTTCATAACACACCATGCAACTTTTCTGCTTGTCTCCATGGAGATGGCAAATGGTCTGTCATACTGTGTAACATTTTGGTGAAGCTATTACATCTCTATAGGTGATACGCACTCAACAGAAAGTTACACGGTACACCTTTAATACAGACTAATTAAGACAATTGTTAAATGCCACTATATACAAGTACAAACTCAGACATAAGCAGAACTTGTAAACTCCACACAGAACAGCCCACACCCTAACTTTTCATTTTGTGCCATAGATTTAAACAATTAAAACAAATGTGAGTTGTGTGTTCACTTTCCCCATATTCTCTTCTGCCTTTTGCTATTTTCTGGTGTTTGTGTTGACGGTGTAGGTGCAGTTGTTGCTAGGACACAGTGAGTCTAACAGCTTGGTAACACTGCAGTGAACAGAACACATGGAGCAGATCAGAGCCAGGACTGAGACTGTGGCTGCAAACTGTGGCTTCTACAGCACACACAGAGACCAGGGTAATGACTGTCTCTCCCATATAATAATACTGTAATAGCATATAGACCGGGGCTGACTGAGAGAAGGCCAAGCTGATAAAAAGTTCACTCCATTCAGTGTTATGGATTGGGCTTCCATTCTGGTAATAATAACTGATTAGTCTGACTGTAGCAGTTTCTTTTCCAACAGTCATTCTAAATAGAGCAAACTACTGCTACTACTACTGATACTACTGCTACTGCCGCTAATACTACTATGACTACTACTACTACTACTGCTACTGCTGCTGCTACTACTACTACGACGACTACTACTTCTGCTACTTCTACTACTACTAACACTACTACTGCTTCTATCTCTACTGCTACTGCTGCTACTTCTACGACGACAACGACTACTACTACTGCTGCTGCTACTACTACTGCTACTGCTGCTACTGCTGCTAATACTACTATGACTACTACTACTACTACTGCTACTGCTGCTAATACTACTATGACTACTACTACTACTACTGCTACTGCTGCTAATACTACTATGACTACTACTACTACTACTGCTACTGCTGCTAATACTACTATGACTACTACTACTACTACTGCTACTGCTGCTAATACTACTATGACTACTACTACTACTACTGCTACTGCTGCTAATACTACTATGACTACTACTACTACTACTGCTACTGCTGCTAATACTACTATGACTACTACTACTGCTACTACTACTACTACTCCTAACACTACTACTACTACTACTGCTACTACTACCGCTACTACTACTATGACTACTACTGCTGCTGCTACTTCTACTATCGCTACTATGACTGCTATTACTACCACTACCACTACTACCACTACTACTACTACTATTACTACTACTACTACTACTACTACTACTACTACTACTACTACTACTACTACTGTTAGAGTTCTCCAACCAGGGGTTTTGTCCAAGAGCAACATATAGTCCCAATAATTACAGGTACATTAACCATAAACCAGGTAAACAAATCTTCAGTCTGAGTTACAAAGTCAATTCTGCCATATTTTGTCCTCCAGCTCAGTTTGAAACTAGAGGGATTCTAGGAAATGCAACCTATTATAAGGCCATGTAAATATCTATATCTACCTATATTAATTAACCTGTCACAATATTAATTAACTTGTTTTTCCGTTTTACTCAAATTCAGACATTTTTTCTAAATGCAAAGTGTAATGAGACAACTTTCCAAAGTCAAGAATGCATCGTGAGTATTGGCAAACTGTCAAACTCAGCCTTCAAAAATCAGAAAGTTAATTTGCAATGATGAGAAATACATATGCACACAACAGCTCTGGTAATTTTGATTAAAAACGCCTCCAAACTATAAACGGAGAATTTATGTGGAGCGTCTCAAGGTTAGCGCGAGCTGCAGTTTATACCTTTGCCTCGGGATTCTGATAGAGCTGAGAAAATGGTCCAAGGACGTCGGTGAACTGAGCCTTCGTCAAATGATATCCTACACAAACACTCAAGACGACAACGCTGCATTAAACTTTAAAAAGAAAAGTGGTCAAATAGATAGAGCGATGCGAGAAGGACCTATTTTTCATTTAAGGAGCACTTGCCTTACACAAAGATGAATTCCCAAACTGCTCCTGCTTTTGTATTTGGGCCCAAGTTCAATCAGAGCCTATCATTATGGTTTGAGCAGAAGCCAAAAGCGAAATCAAAACAAACATGGCCGATGGGTTGATTAGTGTAAATACAGGCTCTTTATTTATTTATTTGACCTTATTTATTTATTCAAAAGTCATATAGTTTGTGCATTTTAGTGTTGTCGTGATACTAAACTTTCAAACTCGATTTTGATACTAAAGAATTGATTTAATACTCGATACCGATTCCAATACCACGATGATAATAAAAAACACTTTTCAGCATTTAAGTACTTTCTTTTATATTCCCATGTGGCCTTATATCTGTGCAATCCCTCAGTCGTCCAGTAGGTTCCGTAGTGGTCCATGGGGGTGTACTAGTCTGTGTGTTTTTATACTTGTTCTGATACAGCTCAAGATCATTCTAAAGCTATTTAGGAAAGGTTCATTTCTGTCCAACTGATGTGACTTTTTTAGTATCGATACCTGTTCAAATGAGAATCTAGTTTCAATACTAGCTTCGATTAGTATCTGATTTACGATACTTTTGACAGTTTACAATGAATAAAATGTAAAATAATATACAATGTGTTTAATGTATTAACACTAAATACCAGAAAAGACACTTTAAATAAAGAAATGTGAGGTTGGCTGTGATCTTGACCAAACATTTACTTAACCTCTCCTCTCCGTGGTCAGATTTGTGTGTCTATCCCATAGCCCAGACTATCTATGTTATTTCCCCACATAACTCTTGGGTCTATCTGATTTCCTTC
The DNA here is from genome assembly GCA_000787095.1 of Periophthalmodon schlosseri. NCBI lineage: Eukaryota > Metazoa > Chordata > Actinopteri > Gobiiformes > Gobiidae > Periophthalmodon > Periophthalmodon schlosseri. Next base: position 26,899 of record KN484780.1, read on the forward strand.
TCTCCATACAGCCCACATATATAGGAACATATGCTTATCTTAGTCTACAGCCTTTCACAAACTGCACTGGATAAACACATTGTTGAAAACCTCTCATAGCAGCATTACATGAGCCACCTTGAACCTACATGGATGTTAACTCCTATTGGACCTTGTTAATCTTTATCTACACCACAGAAGTAACAAGAAATGATGGATGTGGCTGATAATAAGACATTCATATTTGCCTTACTTTATAGTAAGGCTGAACTATATTTTATCTGTTTTTAATACTTTCTGTTTTCTCAAAGACATTGTGATTCGACATTATGGCCATGCTTGTCAAAAGCCTGATCTCGTCAGATCTCAGAAGCTATAAGACTGGGCCTAGTTAGTACTTGGATGGGAAACCACTGGGAATATCAGGTGCCACAGTGGGGCGAAAACTGTCATTGTGTCCTCAGGCAAGACACTTCACGCACATTGCCTATTATGACAGTGGTGTGTGTGTGCGCAAACGTGGTGGTGGTCACAAGAGCTGATGGCGTAGATTGGCAGCTGTATTGTGTTGTAGCTTTTTATAAAGGAGTTCTGATGCACTGTGGTTATGTCAGAATGTATATATGTATATATATATATAT
>KN484784.1:0-21015 GCA_000787095.1 Periophthalmodon schlosseri
TTTATTATATCATTTTATTTTATATTCAGTGTTTTACCTCTGAATTTGAGCGTGACCTTCCTGTCGCTGCGGCCAGGTAAATTCCACACCTTCCTCAGAGTCACACTGATCGACATCTTCACCTGCCTCACCTGATCACTCTTCACCTGTCTGACGTGTCCTCAGACAGGTGAAATGTCCTCAGACAGGTGAAATGTCCTCAGACAGGTGAAATGTCCTCAGACAGGTGAAGAGTCCTCAGACAAGTGAAATGTCCTCAGGCAGGTGAAATGTTTTCAAACAGGTGAAATGTCTTCAGACAGGTGAAGTGTACTATGACAGGTGAAGCGTCTTCAGACAGGTGAAATGTCCTCAGACAGGTGAAGCATCTTCAGACAGGTGAAGTGTCCTGTGACAGGTGAAATGTCCTCAGACAGGTGAAATGTCCTCAGACAGGTGAAATGTCCTGTGACAGGTGAAGTGTCCTCAGACAGGTGAAGTGTCCTCAGACAGGTAAAATGTCATCAGACAGGTGAAGCGTCCTCAGACAGGAGAAGTGTCCTGTGACAGGTGAAGTGCCCTTAGACAGGTGAAATGTCCTGTGACAGGTGAAGTGTCCTCAGACAGGTGAAGTGTCCTTAGACAGGTGAAGTGTCCTCAGACAGGTGTAATGTCCTCAGATAGGTGACAGGTGAAATGTCATCAGACAGGTGAAGTGTCCTGTGACAGGTGAAATGTCATCAAACAGGTGAAGCGTCCTCAGACAGGTGAAATGTCCTCAGACAGGTGAAGTGTCCTCAGACAGGTGAAGTGTCCCTCTCACATTTTGTCCAAACAGTTTGACATGTGGATGTATTCTGGATCCTGTGAGAAGAAGAACCAAATGTAACTTCTGATATAATGATACAATTCATTTATCTTCCACCATCTGTCTTGGAAAATCCTCACTATTACTAAATCTAAATTTCATTAAAATGCATAAAATGTAGTACCACTGATGTAGAAAAGGTTTCAAAGGTAGTCATGTGGACATTGTTTCTGAAACATGAAATATGCAAAATAAACCTTTTAGTACCTTGCACCACTCCTGGACAAATGAGGGATTACACTGACTCGTTTCTATTACCTTCAGTGGCAAACTAGGTGAGACTAAGGAATTGCGTATTGACAATGAGAGTAACGCTTCAAGGCAAAACAAACATTTCCAACAACAACAAAAAGAGTAGAATTTCACAGAAACACTAAACATTTTGGAGAGTGCACACCTTTGAAGACGTTACAATACAATTTTATCATAAGTCTGTTTGAGAAGTTTCTCAATACGTGTAAGGTGATTCATAAACCTGCTGCCTGTAACCCACTTTACAGTGCAAACAACAGGTTAGGCCACTCATTTCGCCAAAACACAGTTAACATCAATATATTTAAGATTTTACAAATTCCTTTTTCTATTTTTTTTTTTAGCTGATAAATTTACATCCTGGTTGGACATGGATATGGGAAGCAGACTGACAAACAAGGGAATTCCATAACTAACTTAGCAACTGTAATGGTAAGTCTAGCCTAGTCTAAATTGCACAATAGTTATGATTAGACTTATAAAAGTAAAAGACACTTTTATTTTGTTAAATTCGAGTTTAAACTCTCAGAAAAATGTGCTCCTTGCGTGTAAATTGCATCTACATTTTGGATGTAGTTTTCAGTGTTGATGACATAGGTAGTGCTATTCCATTTTAGAACTCCTGTATTTTTATACTTCTCTTCTCAACTTTTGTTTTTCCACAAACTGCCACTTAACTGATGTAAAACTATATTAAAAACTATGTATATACATATTTACCACAGGTACTATCACACCAAACCAAGTAATAATATAGAAAAACATGAAAACCTGTCAATTGCACAATTCTGCATAGTCACACACCACTGGAAAAGACACTGGAACAACTGTCATTAAAAAGTGTGGTTTTGTACCTCACCTGTGTCCACCTGTCTTTCTATGGCCCTTCTGCTCACCTGTCGTTTCACCTGTCGTTTCACCTGTTTTGGCCTCTCTTGAGCTCCACTGCCGTTGCTCCTGCCTCTGCTCTAGCCCAGAACCATACTGTAGGGGTGAGTGTGTGTTTGATGAAGGGAGCGACATGTGTTTACTCAAGGACTGGTCCAAGGAGATGAGGAAGGAAAAGTCTTTTTTTATTTTTTATTTCGACAAACAAAACAAAATAAGTGAACCCTGTAGAATTGGGGTCATGAGAAACACTAATGCACAGTAGCTTAAGGTCAGAGGTGGGAAGAGTAGCCCAAAATTGTTCTCATGTTACTTCACAATATTACTCAAGTAGAAGTATAAAGTAGTGGTCCAAGAAATTACTCAATTACTCGAGTGAAAAAGTATTTGGAAAGACTTTAGACAAAAAAAATAAGATAATGCCCTAAATCATTATCAAATCATTATCATTATTTTCATCATTACTATTATTTATCATTATTTTCAAAGGACAGACACAAGAGAAAAAAAAAAAATCACACCTGAAGGAGAAACACAAATGTTCAAATCATTAGTACGGAGTAAAAAGGAGTAAAAGTGTGCTGCAAGAAAAGTACTCAAGTAAATTCTTCTGTGACATTTGTGTTCTGTGACATATTTGATATTTTTAGACACATTTAAATATACCTGTTCATTATGAGCAGGTATAAAAGTTTCCTGTATTTCTAGTTTAACATTAAGTTTCTATATTTGTGTAATAGGAGCTGCCACAGGACACTGAGAAAAGGACAATGCCCTTGGCCCCAGAGCATCATGGGAAACAGGATCTGTCTGGTATGAGAAACACTCATGTGTGAATAATGTGCAGGAGCGAGAGGGATGGGTCGGGTGGTTGTTGTGTTCACATTCTGGAAATTGATGATGTCATAATTTCAGATGGAGGACAGGAGCCAAAACAACTCTATAGGATTTACTGTTTTTTGAAGAAATATCCAAACTTATGATCCACAAATGTTGAACCTTATCATTATTTGAGATTGGCTTCACAAACTTTACTTCTTATGGTCTTTACTAATCTTATGGTTTAAAATCCTTTCAACTGACAACAACATCTTTGGGGTTGAATATGGCACCACTTTCTGAAACTATTGTGAGAAAATGATTTCACTTATGTTTATTTATAGCTCAAATGTATGACTTGAGGAGATGTAGCCTGTAGCCATTGTAACCTTTAGTCACCCTGAATTAGAATAAGAACCTTATGATGTGCCATGTAAATTCATTTATGTGTTTCATATTTTGTAAGGATTAAACGAGGAGCCGTGCGCTATAAAGTGTTAACTCCCTGCATTAAAACTGCATAGTGCACGGCTTGTTTAATGCGCTTATACCATGGCTACAAACTGAAATATTTTCACCCGTGAATGTGAAAAGCCTGTTCACTCTCTGTAAATGCCTAAAATATGACTTATTTCAGTGTTTTAAATGAAGCTAGTCCCTACATTCTAATCACAGCTGTTGAGCATTTGTTCACCCGTTGCTATGGTGATGTCATGGTGATGGCCGCAGAGCAGTGATACAGAATGTGACTGAACTGTTGCCGGACTACTGGTATAATCGTGGTATAATCTTTGTTAAAAGACATATTACTGATGGAGATGGAGACAGGGGCTATTAGGCCTGTCATTGGATCAGTGATGTTTTGCATGTATTGAGATCCAAAGGTACAAAACACATCACCGTCTCTTAGGCCAAATATTGTTAGGGTTTTGATCCCAATGTAAATCTTATGGTTTCATTTGTTAAACATTTTGACAACAATTTGCTCTGAAAAGAGTGTTTTTATATAGTAGAGGTACTCCAGGGGTACGCAGAGTAAATGGTAAATGGTCACAATTTGATATAGCGCATTTCCACCTTCAAGGCACTCAAAGTTCTTTACATCAAGAAACCGCTCACCCTTTCACACACACTCCCATACACCAGTGTATGCAGACACTAGGGGCAAGATGGGTGTCTTACCCAAGGACACAACAGCAATATTCATCTGTGGGAGCTGGAATCACGCCGCCAACCAGTGGGTCAGTGGACCTGACCACTCAACCAACTGAGCTACTGTTGCCTTTATTACTACTGTCTGAGGCACAAGAGGGCACTTGCAATTATTTCACATTTTAAAAATAGGTGAAATTGAAGAGTATTTTAATAATGCCGTTTTTAGTCAACATTACATCTGAAGGAGCGTTTGTGTATTAAGACAAAAAAATATAGTTCAAATAATGAATCCCTATATGAGTAAACAGATTTATACTTGATAATAACTATTACATGAGTTTGGAGGCATACTCCAAGTTTGAGACAATACGGGTTATTAGTGACAAAAAAGTAAAATTGGGAACACTGTAGAGAACACACTTGGTTTGAACGGCCGAGGCTGAGTTCACACTTGCACACACATCACATCAAAATTGAGACTAAACTGGCACTAGAACCAGACCAAACCAAACCAGGACCAGAGTGTGGACAGACCCTAAATGATAATTAAAAACACTAAATTTGCTCCAGACGCAGTTTCCTGTCACATGAATTCCGGTTGTATATGTTTCACATTTTTGCATCTTCTCAGGAGTCTGTCAGGGTGGGACTGGTTTGACCGGTGGTTTTAGGAGATCATGCCCCAGGCCCAAGAGCAGCAGCATATAGACCAGGTCCACAACCAGCACTCCCAGATCGTCTCATGGTTCAGACCAGGATAGTCCACTAAAGATCTACTAACGTCAGGAGAGACATTGAAGATAAACTACAACAGGTAAAGACTTCATGAATCTGAACAAAAGCAGGGTGCACACAAGTCCTGATCTGGCTCTGATGTGCGTCTTGCTGGGTTTCAAATGACGTCAAAACATTTTATGATTACAGATGGGGGGCAGCTAAAATCAGTATAGCTAAAGTGCAGATTTTTGTTGCACTGCAGTAAGTTATTATGTCTAGTTACTAATAGGAATGATCCGGTTTAAAATGTGTGAATTTACTTTTTGGATGTTTAACGGGAAAATACAATGTAAGTGATAGAGATATCTGGCTGTCTGGAACATCATCACAATCTAGAATCTGAAAACCACCTCTGTGCTGGTCCTGGTTTAGGCACAGTCTGGTCCTGGTTTTGATCCCGGTTTAGTTCTTGTTTTTGCCTATTTTTGAGTGGTGTGTGCCAGTTTGAATGTAGCCTTGGTGTTTTCTATAATTAAAGTCATAGCAATTTATTTAATTCATTCATAAATTTTTTTGGTTATTTCAAGTAAATGTTTTGCTTCCACCTAACACCGTTTGCATCGTCTTATCTCAGACCTGTTGTAGTGTACCTTAGTGTACCTTAACCTTAAATGAACTGGCTGATAGTGTAAAGAGAGGCAGGGCACTGGATGTGTAAGGCAGCAAGAGTTCATTTACTACAAAACTATGAACACTCAACACATTGTGGTATTATCCAATCAAGTCTGCCCATGCTTCTGTTGTAGGGAGCATTATAACCTCTGATCACGTACGCCAAATATCAAGGTCTCAATTTCCTACTAACGACGTCTCCATCTCCTCCTCATCTCCGTCACAGTGTCTATAGGAAGGATACGATATTTTCATCAAATATCAAACTCCTTTCTAGGTTGCTGTCAGCTGATTGGTCGGTTCAACATGCTCCTCCCCCTTCTCCTCCTCTGTATGGCTGCTCTGAGTCACATGACAGGTAAACTCTAATACGCTATAGTATCCAGAAGTTCTCAGTTTAAATGTTGTTATGTTAATGTGGCCGTATTTACAAAGTTTATTCTCAGTAATAAAGTAATTGTGCCAAATAGTTTAAACTGGGATTTTAAGATGTGGATGTTAGAATGAATCGCCACTGTCAATGACTTATGGGGAACAAAAGCTATAAGCAATTTAAATATTTCTACAGACACAGAAATATAAAAATGTATATATTTAACTGTAAAAGGTTTACTACATAAATGTGTTTATTACTTACAGGGGCAGCTCTCACCTCTGTGCAGCACAACATCACAGACTGTCCAATCATTGTCTACGGAAAAGAATACAAAACAGTTTATGTGAGTAACAATAACACAAATGTACGGAGGGCCACAAGGGACAAACATGGGGCAGAACATGAACATGAACAACTTCTATGGATGATTGTGGCTCAGTTGGGAGGGTGTTTGTATTCTGATCTGAAGGTTGGCGGTTTGAATCCTGCTCTCAACATAAAAAAACATAATTGGTAGAGCAGATCCACTGACCCACAGGTCGGTGGTGTGATTTCAGCTCCCACAAATGAATATTGTCCTTGGGCAAGACAGTTAACCCACCTTGCCCCCAGAGTCTGTGTACACTGGTGTATGAATGTGTGTGTGAATGGGTGAGTGCCTTGAAGATGGAAAGGTGGTGGCGCTATAAAAAAAATGCAAGCCCACTGACAGTAAGGACGCATGTTTTTCTAAGTAATGTACAACCAAAAAGAATGAAAAACATGCTTTGTTTTAGTTTATTTTTTGGCTAAAAATTACTAAAATTACATACTGTGGCTTTAAATAAAATAAAACTAAAAATCTAGATAAATATTCTTAATTCAAGTATTTATCTATCTATCAATAAAGTATATTTACATAAACCATAAACTTTTTTTGATTGGCTTTTATCTGTTTTTACAATTGAACTCTTAACTCTCACTTAAATATTGAATGAATAATCTTGGTCCATCTTTTCTCTCTCTGCAGGTGAGTGAGTTGGCTGGTTCTGTGTTCTTCTGCTTTGATGGGTTCACTGGATCTTCTCAGGGGGACTGTCTGCTTACTCCGAGCTCAGGGGTGAGCTCAGTGTCTTTGTCTCTGTCCCAGGACCAAGTTAACAGCTCCTCTCCTCAGTACCCCTCTGTCCTCGGGGTCCAAGGAAACTCCCCCTGCTCGGTCCAGTTTAACATACTGGATGTAAACAACACATCAATGGTGAGTGTGTCGATGTGTAATGGTTTTAAAGTGGAACTAAACACTAAATCCACTTTTTATTCGCTACTACACTGTGTATATGGTGTTTTAATAGCATTATTACTATTGTTCCTAATGATTTTTGACAACTTTAGTGCAAACTAGGTCAATTTGCAGCTTTCTGGTGAAAAACACCTAAATCTAGCCTTCAGTGCCCTGTAATTTCCAGTAGTTGGTGACATCACTCAGGACTGCCCTGATTACAGCCAGGTGTTTCTTTCTTACAGACTCCTGGCTGCAGGGGCGGAGTTTTAAGTGTGGATGCCTGTTAGACCAATCACACTGTTCTTTGTTTCTCCAGACTCCGCCCCTTCTTCCCCCTCACTGTCTTCTTTAGTTCTCCAGGCACTGCCCAGTTTAGCAGCTCTGTTTGAAACATGGTTGTGGGCGGAGTTTAGGTGTTTAGTGCCACTTTAAATGTGGTTCTCAAAGTGCGGTGCAGGGCCCATAGGATGACACATATTTGTTGTTTAAATTGATTTAGTATTACTATTAACAGTGTAGTATTTTAGCTACTGTTTTGGTTGGTTTAATTGCATTTATAAACCATTAGCAAACTGCAGGTCACTACTGTTTGTACATATTCAATATATTATGTGGCACCCTCTTAAATGGTTAACGCTAGAGTGTCGGGTCAGGAGGTCTGCTGTGATTGGACATTCAAAGTGATGAAGTTTTGTTTTTAAGTTAGGAAACAGGTTATGGTTAAGGTTAGGGTTTGGTTAAGTTCAGGAACAGGATTATGTGAGGGTTAGGAAAATGTTTTGGGGTAATTAACATGTTAAGAAGTAACTTTAACCCTGTAATGCCTGACGCCAGAAATAATGAACAGAAAATTCTGATTTCTTGAATCTGGAACCTTTATTTGGCCCTTTCACAAAATTTGAAAAAAAAAAAATACAAAAAATTATTATTAAATCATCTTGGATTGTCCCAGGTACTGTGTTTTAATTGTTGTAGTGATAAAGGTATCCACCAGGGAGCGGAAGACAAGTATCAGATTGGAAAGAAGAGGGTTTTGAGTGAAGTTTTTACCATAAGGTGATACATTAGGTCTCAGAAATGCTTGTATCTGAGTGTATCTTGTATTTGATACATTTGGCATTATAGGGTTAAAAATCACATTTGTCACGCACTAGCCTTATCTCAACTTTTTTATAGCTTTTTATAGCTACAGACGCTACACATTACCGTGGCAACCAGAGCTGATCACTTCCATCACTCCACACTCGACTGTCTTGCATTAACCCGTTCAAAGTTGAGTCAGTCCTATAGTCCACTGTCTTGTTACTTTTCACAGTTCAATGTGTCTCTGTCTCTGTTTGGGGGGATCTATGGAGTCGCAGCAGTGACCGGACCTGCGCCCAGAGTGAGTGCAGAGCCGTCGTAATGATTTGGTCCAAACCTAACTTAAGTTTAATGAGTTTAGTTTTACATTTGTTTGTCTTTAGAACTTGTTATTGGTAATCAGTCCTGAGACCAGCACAGTGGGCTCTACAAACGTCACATTAGGAATTACCGAGTTATCTCTTAGTGGATGTAGAGACCAAGGTAGGTTCCCACAGAGGTGGGTAATACTCAGTTACATTTACATTTTACTCACAGAGGGAAGAGTAACCAAAACTTTTACTCCTGCTTGAGTAATACCTTTACTGAAGTAACTGTATTCTTACTTAAGTAATAGTTTTGGATACTCTTCCCAATGTGAGTTAAATTTGTGTTTCTTGCACTTTCATCCTTCAGATATGATATCTTTTTTTCTCATTTTTATGGTCTATCCTGAAAATACTTTTTTTGTTTTGTCCAATTACATTAACTTTAAATTATAAATCAAATGTTTCATTCTGACAGTTACTCTTTAAGTTACTCTTACTTCTGTAGTAGTACTTTTTTACTCTTACTTGAGTAATTTCTTGGACCACTGCTTTGTACTTCTACTTGAGTAAAATTATTTTGAAGTAACGTTATTCTTACCTAAGTAAAATTTTTGACGACTTTACCTACCTCTGGTTCCTATTCTTCATCAAGATTTAAATGTTTTAAGTATGAATCATCAATATCTAAATTGTTTATAATATTTTATTAAGATACACTATGTAACTTTTCTGGCGGGGGATCCAGCACCTGTTTGTCTTCATTGATACTTTGTCAGTAATATTCCACAGTATGGCATTAACCTAATCTACATGCATTCCTACTGTGAGGGAGCTTCCCTTTCCACAAATCTCACCTGGCCGGGTCACGTTGCCTTCTTGTCTCCATGGGAATATATATGTTTATGCCATACTGTGGAACATTCAAGGCAACACAATGACATCTCCTTATAGAGTGCAGGTCACTAGAAATGTTACACAGTGCACCTTTACATCTTGAATATGTCTTTGCATTATTTAGTATCTATGTGTATGTAAAAAGCTGATGGTTCCTGTCTGCTCCTGTGTCCAGGTGTGGTCCTGCTCAGAGACTCTAAGGCCTGTCTGTCTGATGGCTCTGTGGGAGTCTGCAGTGAGTCTAATGTCCTGAGCTCAGAGCCCTGCAACCACTGCCACAACGGAGAGTGAGTGGACACCGATATGTCAGAATGTGCTCATCTCATTACAGTTCATGGACATGCAAAACTGGATACATTGGTACCACTACTGCATTTTAATAAGCATTTATTACCACACCTGCACCTCTCTTTAATGTTTTATATGGATCTAAACAGTTATTATTGTTTTGTTTGAGCTAGATATACCGGTTGGCCAATATATTGGGTTGATATTTGCACTTTTTAGAGCATCAGCTATCGGCCTTAAATCTCCAGCACAAGCAGATACACTTTAGTGCAAAGAGATATCTGCACAAAACGTAATTACACAGCTCTCTCATTGGTTTGTGGTAAAAATTGCTGTAGATGAGTTTTCTAGTACATTTAAATTACAGAATTTGGGAAAAATAATCAAAATGGACCCTATATTATCAGACCAGAAATATTGGCAGAGTTTATCGGCCAACAGTTTCTCTGGATTCTAAACAATCGTATTGGCCGTGAAAAAAAACCCAAAACAACAACATAGGTTGATCTCTACTACACATTGGTTGACTGATAGAGTTTCATTAAAATGTAAAAGTGCTGTAAGTAACTGAGGGTCCGCCACCTGCTTGTCTGTGTTTCTATTGTTTTGCCTAGAATGCTTCATATTTTCTTTGCTTGGGATCCAGAGTAAACACTTATTATTTTACGTCTGGTCACCATTGAATCTCCCAGAGTTCAGAAGGGCATGACTGACAGGTGGATTAGTCAATCAGGGAAATGCATGGTCAGTCCTTATCAAAACCAAGGAAAGAAAAGGAAAAAAAAAAAATCACAAGGGACTGAAAAACATTGGGGATTTCTGCTGAATCGATGAGCGAAGCACTAGACTGGTCACCTGAGGTGAGAGAAATTCACATGCGTCACTGAAATAAACAAACCTGATTCACAGCCGTGTTTGAAGCCGGCTTGGTCAGATCTGTGGAGAGGCTAAATCTATGTATCAATAGACATAATTTCTCCTTTATTTAATCTGGATTTAAACTTGGTAGTAGTTCCTGATTAGTCCAGTTTAAGTAGGGTTTTCATTCCTGTTGTAGACTCAGTTATATTTCACTTTAGGCATTGTTTAGTCCAGTATAAATCTTGTTTGTTACTAATTCAACCTAGATAAGCTCTAGTTTAGTTCTAGATGATGATTTTCTAATCCAGCAAAAACTTTTCTTTAATATAATTTCCTCTTCTCTTGTAGGTGTCTGCTTGATCAGTGGTGTTCAGTGACTGGCTTCAGTGTCATTGACATTTCGGGGGTCCTCACCTCGATCCCAGACCGATGTGGGTACTCCCTCCTCTCCTGGGGGAACGGGGGGCTACAGCTGGGGGCCGTGTTCAGAGAGCGCCGCAGGAGGGACGTGAGTCTGCTGGATCACCTCCTCCTCACTGTCAGCTCCACTCACATCCACATCGGACAGGGAGGAGTCAAGGTGAGATAGGAGGTGAAATGTATAACAACTTTTAAGTACAATATATTGGGTGCCTTATTTCAATCAAATCCACTTGATTTATAGAGGACATTTTATAAACATAAAAGTTCCCAAAGTGCTGCACAGATAAATGAAGACAATAAAAGATGGTAAATAAATAGTAAATAATACAATATAGTAACAATAATAGTATCTAAGTTTTTAGTAAAAAAATAAAAGAAAATAAAAGCCTGTTTTTTCATTATAGATGTTTTTATTGCACTTAAAAACATGCATCCTTACTGTGAGTAGGCTTGCATCTCCACAAACCTGACTCTTATTTGGGCTTGAGGAAAGCCTCCTGCTTGTTTCCATGGCAATGTTGTAACATTGGTTATAATATTCCACATAAAATGTATCTATCTCCATGGAGAATGTTCCGAGGGTGGAACATTCTCCATGGAATCATGCAGGTGACATGACACCTCCAAAAAGTTACTATCACTTTAAAAGCATTAAAATATGTAAAGCTAAGAAATGGTCAAAACAATATAATCAATCAAATTAAATTAGTTCAGTGTTCAGAAAATGTCTGCTTTCACCTACCTCCTACCTCCGCCCACTGATCTATACTCTATTGTGGTTATTCAAAAAATTCACACTTGAGGTCATACATTGTTAAAAGAATCATTTCATTTCTCCATCATCTCAAGTGAAAACAATTTGCAGTGATTTTTAATGGTGTTTTTCACAGATGTTTTTCCTACTTTACACTACTTTACCTCTGTGTCTGAGGTCAGTGCATTGTTTGTCTTTCAGTTGAATGGTTCTTTTGTGAACATCAGCTCAGCTCAGATGCCTGAAGGACTCAACATCTCCAGAACCTTGTCTGAAGTCTCTGTAGTCTATAGACAAGAGTTTGAGCTGCACTTTGATGGACTCTCCGCTCTCATCTTCCTCACAGGTCAATCCCAAAACAGTGTTCTCAACCAGGCTCAGAGCTTGACCTGTAACTCGGCCTGGTGGTAATACCTGTTACTCTAAAGATATAGATACTTTATCATACAGCAGTGCCGCCAGGTTTTCTGGACCCTAGGAAAACAAATTTTGTCTAAAATTACAAAAACTTAAAAAAAAAAAGAAAAAAAGAAAAAAGAAATCTGATCTTCCTGGACCCTGTCAGCCCAGGGCTCTTAGAATCTTTCTAAACTTTCCCCCTTCGGCGCCGCTGATATACTGTCATATACTGTGTAACGCTCTAGGCAAAGAAACATCTCAATGGAAACGAGCAGACGGCATAACTTCTACAAAAAAGGTTATGCAGTGCCTTTAAATTGCTTTAAATATGTTCTAATGATTACTGTGAATTATACCAAGGTAATAAAAATGATTTTGGGATGCCATCATATGCTCTCATAAAATAGGGGCAGCTGAAGGTAGCTGGAACCTAAAGCATGCAGTAATAGTACTTTGAGCCTGATGTAGGGTTTTTGTTTCCTCCCTCTCACACTTTTTCTATCTTTCTCTCTCTCTCTCTGGTCCAGGGTTAAATGTTTCCACAGCAACTGGTCTATGTGTCAATGCTACAATGGATCTGAACAGTGCAAAGTCACCTGCGCTCAGTCAAGTTGGGTAAGTAAATTTAAAGGCGCACTATGTAACTTTCCTAGTGGTGGATCCACAGTATGCTATAAAAGTCCATGGAGACAAGCAGATAACACCACAAGACCAAGTCACAGATTAGTATCTGTGGAGAGGCAAGCCCATTCACTCTATGAATGTTTTCAAAGCATTCATTTAGAATAAAAAGCACCGCAGACAAGATTAAAGCCACACGGTGGAAAAAGTGATATAATGTATTTAAATAGGGTCAATATTCTTTATTGGGTGTTCTTATCCATAACAAAAAGTACCTCAAACACTGTCTTATACCCAGCGCTCTTCTGTTTATTTTGCCAGATGTGAGAAAGCCCACACAGATGTTGAAGATCCCACCATCAACTGTGAAACTGCAACTGAACAGTAAGAGTCAAACACCAGCAGCAGAGACATACTGAGGGGGTATTGTGCAAAATCACATGAGCTTTCTACCATGTTATAATGTTCCTTCATAAAAACATGCCTGAAGTGGTTTTACTGTAGATGTCGCCCATGTATGTTTGAGTATTTTGGCAATTTCTCCCGGGCCCTATTCAAACCCTCCTTATGGTTAGCTGTAAGATTCTGTGCAATGCTCAACCCACAAGCCTAATCATCCATGCTCCCACACGACAGTTCTCCATAAATATATAAAATCATGACACAAGCATGATAAAACGTTGTTTTCAGTGAACGTTATTTTCAAAACAATAAAAGATAACATAATGATCTAAATATGTTATGTGTTATCAATTAATACCTCCTAAAAGTAAAACACTCCCTCTTTAAAATACTGGAAAGAGTATTTTGCAGTTCAAGTATGAAGTTTAATTTCATACTTCTCATTATTAAGCAGCTCACCATCACTGAGAGAGACTGTGGAGTGAATGAATAACTTTAGAGAGAATCTTAAATGTTTAGAACAGCACAATATAAAAATAAATACATTATATGATTACTTTGGTTTAGGCCTTGTCTGTGTTAATTGTTAAAGTGAATATGACGGATTAAAAAACTTTTTTACTAAAACATAGTTAACTTAATTGTATTTAAGAAAAAAAGTGTCTAATTTTGTCAAGTTTTAAAAATTCAGGTGAAGTATATAATTTTACTTCCAGGTTGGACAGGGGCAGCAAATATGACATATGCAGGGGTAATTCCAGTCCTGTTACCTGGCAACCATAATGTTAACAAGGCCCAAAACTTGTCTAAATTACACAGTAGTTATGATTAGACAAATACAACACCTTTAACACCTTTATTTTGTTAAATCAATGTTAAATTTGTTATTTAAAAAAATCTATTCCTTTTTGTAAATTGTCGCTGCATTTTGGATGGAATTTCCAGTGTTGATGACGTAAGTAGGATTCTGTTTTAGAACTACTTCATAGTTTTATGTACTTTTTTCTCCACAAACTGCCACTTAACTGATGGAAAACTATGGCAAATGTTTACTACAGGCACTATCACACCAAACCAAATCATTAATAAGAAAAACATGACAACCTGTCATTTTACACTTTAAAGGTGCACTATGTAACTTTTCTGGTGGAATGTCATCTACCTGCTTGTCTCCACAGAGATGTTATTGCTTTATCTGGAATATTCCAAAATATCTATCTCCATGGAGAATAGCACGTGATGCTATAACTTGGTTACAGGTCAGCTCTATGGAGAGGCAAGATGGCTCACAGTAAGAATGCATGTTTTTCAAGGTATTTTTGAGCAGTAAAACATCCATAATTAAATACATGCTATGGATTCCAGATTACGAAATTACTAAACTATGGAGACAAGCAGATCATCAGGTTACATAGTTCACCTTTAATTTATCAGTGTTAAACCATAGACTGTATCTAAGTCAGTTTCAGTTCTAGTTTATTCTTAGTACTGTTTCACTTGTTTTCACACAAATACTATACTTTTATAACTCTCTGCCCTCCTTCTCTCAGCTGTAACCTCCTGAACAGCACTGCATTTGCAACGTGCCACGCCCACATTGACCCCACCCCCTTCATCAACTCGTGCAATCGGACTCTCTGCATTTACCCCTCTGTCGATGGGCTTCAGTGCAGCTTCCACCAAACCTACGAGACCCTTTGCTCACGTGCCAACGTCACCGTGCCCGACTGGGAGACTGAGGCCCACTGTGGTAAGCAAATCTATATTTTACAATACTAACAGGATTTGGCAACTCTTCTTCATGTTGTTTCATTAGGATTGTGAAAAAATAGTCAATACCCGGATACTAAAACCATATGATTAGGTTTCTCAAAGTGCATAACAGCACACTTGGGTCTGTAGCCATAGATGCCCTCACATGCAAGGTGGGAGAAGTGTCTTGCCCATGGAGACAACAGTATGAATTGGCCTAAACCATCAACCTTAAAGTTAAAAGACAGGGAGTCTTTTAACAGAGAGTGATTTTCTATTCTATGTTTCTGTTTCAGTTGATAAAAGTGGCCTGTGCTTGGACACTTACTGCAGTGAACATGAGTTTTGTGGAGTCGACCTGAACAAAGAGATCTGCTTCTGTCGCGCCGTGTTTGCCGAAAAATACAAATCCAACAAGACGCTTGGTGAGAACAAAATGGCTACCTATATTCACATACTATACTGTATTTAATCTCAACATGTTTCCCAAATCATCATGTTAATTTCTACTTGTGATACTGAAGTATATTTGTAGACTAAGCCAAGACTAAACCAGGACTAAACCAAGACTAAACCAGGACTAAACCCGGGCTATACCAGGGCTATAACAGGTCTAAATTCAGGACTAAACTAGGACTAAAACCAGACTAACCCAGTATAAACCAGACCTAAACCAGGACTGTACCGGTTCCAGTTCAGAATTAAACAAGAAATCAATTAAGAACATAGGTCTAAAACAGTTTTAAACCAGAACTAATCAGGACTAAACCAGGGCTGATCCAGGTCTAATTGCAGTTCAGAACCAGTCCACACATTTGTAAATATGGATAAAATCACCTCTAAGAGTGTTTGGTTTGGTCCCCAGGTGAGCCGACGGTGTGCGGGGAGAACTCGGCCTCGGTGTATCTGATTGGGTGTCTCCTGAACGAGAAGGGGGTCAAATACTCAGAGCTCCACCTGAACGACCCGAACTGCAAGGGCCAAATGGATCCACAAACTCACCTGATCAAGTTTGGGTTCGACAGCATCAACTCCTGCAGCACAGAGGTCACGGTCAGTGTCAATGAATGTCAATACAACTGGCATTTGTCACAGCATAAAGTTAAAAGAGTGTAACTTTCTGGAGGTGGAAAGTCAGTTGCATGATTCAAAGAAATATACTTCGGAACATTCGCCATGAAGATAGATGGATATATTGCAAAAAACATAACATGGTGCTTATAGTAAAATTATAAAATCAGGCTTGTTTAGTAGCAAAAAAGTGAGGCCATCAAGTAAATAAGATAAATATCCTGTCAGTTTTCCTAACCTGGATATTTTGTGAATGTCCTTGTATGTACATGTTCCATACTGCAGTTTTAATCATACTACACATGTGTGTCAGACCCAGAACAGTCAGGTGATCTTTAAGAACACGATCCGGATGAAGAACCAAACGGGGATGGTGACGCGCCAGGACCAGTTCACTGTGGACTTCTCCTGTTACTACAGCCAACCTGAGCTCAAGACAGTGGCCCTCCGCATCAGAGACAGGTCAGACAATGTGTGAAATATATCTAAGTAAGATATGTTTTATTATGGAGGTCACAGTGCAATCATGACTATTTTAGAAACACATTTAATTCATTTTCCAAAAAAGTTTAGTTTATGTCACATCTCAACTCAACAACTCAAAATTCATGGCAAATACAGTGAGATATCTATAAGCTATCATCTGTTTTATTTGTGATTTGTCAATGAAAATGTAGAAGAAAACTTTATTCATCCCCCAATGGGGAAATTGCACTGTTGCAACAGAAAAGTACAAGAACAACCACTGATTCAAAGGAAAGGATTCAAACAGGCCTAAAAGTATTATGTTGAACTAAATTCTTCTGATTCAAAAGATTTGTTATCCATGAGTTTCTTTTGCCATACTAATTACCAATAAATTCTACATGTATGTGTATGGTGAAATGTACAACAGTTACCATGGTGACACAATGCACACATTAGCAAACAGAGCCAAAAAAGTTTTAAGATTGTCTGAAAATGCAAGAAAAAATACAAAGTGGATTTAAACAACACATTTTCAGGAGCCCGTGACTAACTGAAAAAACTGTTGTGGCTAATGTTAGCGAGCTTGTGACTGTAATACTATTTGAGAGGAACTTGCACAAATCATCTCACCTGTTGTAGTTCCAACTAAGTCAGCTCTTTCTGGTTAGATTGTGTTAAAATAAAACTCAGATTAAAGTCTAACAAAGCCTCAACTAGTGCATGCCTACAGTTAGCATCACACCTCCAGGGAATGTGTCAGCTGCAAACTATCAATATGTGCACTCTACCTGTGCAGTTCGGTGGTGCAGAGGATCGTATCAGGGGCCTGGTCCTATAACCTGACCATGAAGTCTTACCTGGACTGGTCTCGGACTCGGCCCATTCTGCCTGAGACCGTCCTGCAGCTGGACCAGACCATCTGGGTCCAGCTCAGCACCTCGGGTCTGGACCAAACCCTCGTCTCCGTGGTAACAGAGTCCTGCTGGGCCACCAGTCATCCACAGCCGAACAGCACGCCCAAATACGACCTAGTCCTACACGGGTGAAGTCCTGCTAAAGATCTACAGACATTGACTGGGTTTAGACCTGGTTTAGTCCTGCTTACTCCTGGCTTAGTCCTGGTTTAGATCTGGTTTAGATCTGGTTTAGACCTGATTTAGTCCTGGTTTAGATCTGGTTTAGACCTAGTTTTGGTTTAGACCTATTACCTATAAACACTATCTAAACAAATGCAAGATAGAGCAGTTTAAAGCCAAACTGTGGAACATTCTGGACAAAGCAATAACATCTCAATGGAGTCAAGCAGGTGGAGCAACTTCAAGAGTATACAGTTACTTAAAAAAATACATAAGTGAAGTAGTAGTTTAAATTAATCAAGTTGGAGTAAGAAAGTATTAGGGGAAACTGCCACTCAGGAAGTAACTGTAGGAATTACTGTCTAGACATCTGATTTATAATTTGACATTAATGTAATGTAATCGGAGGGACAAAATTGTCTATTTTCAAACCATAGACAATAAATGTGAAAAAAAAAAAAAATCATACCTGAAGGGGTTCACAAATGTTCGGATCTTTTAGTACAGTCAGTACTATACCTCCACCAGAAAAGTTACATAGTGCACCTTTAAACAGCTGGAAATAAGTTAAAAATCTACCCTTATGTCTTCTTGTATGTCCCTTTCAGTTGTGCAAACCCAAAGGACCACACGGTGAAGGTGGAGGGCAACGGCCACAGCGCCTCAAATTTCTTCTCCTTTAACATGTTCCAGTTTAAAGGGAGCTCTGACCTGTTCCTCCACTGCGAAGTCAAACTCTGCAGCCACAAGAGCTCCTGTGTGCCGGTAAACTCACACATGCTAACATGGCCCACCAGGGGGTCACATTATTTACATTTTGTGCTGAAAAGACAGAAGATAAAAGGGAGCCCATACCAATCTATCCCACTAAAAAGTACAATTGATACTCTGCAATTGGGTTGTCAAAAGCATAGAAAATCTAATACTAACAACTTACAAGTATAAGACCACATACCCTAGTACACGCCCATGGACCACTATGGAACCTGCCTGGACGACTGAGGGATTACACAGATATAAGGCCACATGGGAATATAAAAGAAAGTACTATGATTTAATGCTGAAAATCACATTCTATCGTCTAAATAAAGAGTATTTTTTATTATCATGGTGTCGGAATCGGTATGGAGTATTGAGTCTATACTCTTTATAAAATATTTTAAAAATCTTTATGGGATTATGGGAAAAAAATATAACAAAATAATTTAAAGAGAAAATCTACATATTTAAAGGTGCACTGTGTAACTTTTCTGGTGATGGTTTCTGTGTTTCATGTGTTTACTTACAGAATTGTGGATCCAGACGCCGCAGGTCTGTTTATGACGACCCAAATCCTGCTGTCATCACTATGTCCTGGTCCAACTAAGAACAACCCTTTTCTATGATGTGAGTAATGACACTAATGCCTGGGACCCACTGAACATATTCTCTTCTCATAATGTAAAAAGGGTTCTACATTAGGGCTGCAACTAATCATGACTAACAGAAAGTTGTAGTCATATTTTGATAATTGTTATGTGGACTTTTCAGACTCTAACTCACATCCAGAGTCGGGACAAAAAACAAAAAAGCATTCTTCAATTATGAGAGTTATATATCTTTGTAGAAAGTCTGTGCTGTACAGAAATGCAAAGGAACAGGGTCTAAATAATAAAATATACCATTAAAAAAAAAAAAAAATTGCATATTTCCCGATATAACAAAATTATTGTCAACTCCGTCAGACACACTGAAACACATACAATTAGATTTATTACAATCCACTTACAATTTTTACTTACAACCTATGTTGTAATAAGGGTTAGTTAACAGTGTGTCCAATAAAAGTATATCTGCAAACTTAAAGTGTAATTTTATACTGAAAATCCAAGTTTCATATTATTTCAATTACAATTTTTTAAATTTTTTAATTTTAATGTCAAAAATACCTTTCTGTAAATGATCAACACAAATCAGGCAGTAGATTTCAATGTCCTTTACCCCTTAAACCACATAAACTGAATTAACATCGTCACGTTTCTTTATAAAATGGCAAAAACACCCATTAAATGCGGAGTTGACAAAAACCTGACAGAGTTGGCAAAAATGTGTGAACACTGTTGAAAACTGAACAAATATGTTTTAATCCAGATTCAGAAAATCCATGCTACAAGTTTAACACTAACCAAACTTAACAACACTGACAATTATTTCACTTCCAACCACCAAACTAACTATAGGAGGGGAAAGTCCACTCTCCCTCCTCCCTTGACCCCATCTCTCAGTTTGCATCCAATCTTTATCCTCCTCTACCTCTCCTCTGCTCCTCCAGTGTTTCTCTCTTTCTTTTTCATTTGGAAGCTACAAGTAGATCTGACAACTCCGTCAGCGGCCCGTCAACTCCACCAGACATGATGGAGTTGACAGAAATGCAGATTTTTTCCTTCTAAAACATAGACAGTAACTGCAGCTAGTTTCTTTTTGTTCCTTTTGGGAGCTGCCTTAATCACCTCACAAAAGGCTTAGACTCACTCCAGTACTGTTTAAATAAATGGATCAGAATGGACTGACAGAGTTGACACTTTCCAGATGTGATGGCAGAAATGTCAGCATTGTTAGTCTTAAATATTAAATATGGTCTTAAAGGTGACCAGGCTGTGTGTGGAGGTTTTTGAAAATGTCTGCAGTTCACAAAATGATGGGACACTTCTTTGACAAAATGAATTTTGAAGAAAAATATTTTCACACGTTTACTTTAGGCATTTTTTGAATATTTAAAGTCTTGTGATATAATCTAATGCAATTGTATTCACATAAATAGTTTTTAAATGTTTTTGAGCACTAACTATCTGAACCCTGGCACACAAAATTAAATTAACTTTACAAAATAAAATTTTAATTTACATCAAAATTGAAATAAACGTTTGACTAGTCAACAAGTTGAAAAATGAATCGCTGACTTGTCGACAACTAAAATAATCAATAGTTACAGCTCTATACATCACCATTGTAGCCTAGTATAAATATATGTGGGCCTAATTATTTCACCTATCTTATTTAACTTATTTAATTTCTAATTGTTTGTTATAAGCATTTGTTCTACATTTAAGCCATTTGCCATTAGAGCAAGAACACTGCGTTCCCGTGTCCTTCACAAATAGCAGAATTGTTTCAAGCTTTTATTCTTATTTTAATGTCATGACCTGGATCCTATTAGTAAGACAAAAACATAATCACATAGTTATGATGCTACGCCATTTCATTGTATTGATGTTGTTTAATTACAATGCCACTGATTTCTCCTCAGGTCGTTTCTATAGCAACAACGAAGAAGTTCAGTCTCTGGACCATCAGCTGAATAATGGCCCAATTATCCTTGACTAACTTGTTTTTCTCAGCTTTTAATAATTTGCAGAAACTAATCAAAAGGGTTTGGTGTGTATATTTAGGATGAGTGACAAAGTATGAAATTCATGCTTCCTTTTGGTGAATCCTGAATTGACTGGGTTGTTGAAAATGGCGGTGGGAGAGTGTTCTGATCAAAAATATAACAAAGATAAAATCAAACAAATTTCAAATAGTCCATTTGACAGTAAAGAAAAGCATGTGTTGATAGAAGTTGAAATGTTAATATACTTGATTCACTATT